>JBBPBX010021312.1:21402-42501 GCA_038048925.1 Garcialebias charrua
ATATATACATATATATACATATATATACATACATACAGTATATACATATATATACTATATACATATATATATATATACATATATATACAGGGAGTCCTCGACTTACGTCACCCTCTACATACGGCAACTCGGACTTACGAACAAACGCCATGTGCTCTAAATTCCGACTTACGGTCGAAAATCCGGACTTATGAACGCACGTGCTATCGGTTCCGACATACGGCATTTCGACCTACGAATGGTCCGTAGGTCCGGAACTCGTTCGTAAGTCGAGGGTTCCCTGTATACATACATACATACATATATATATATATATATATATATATATATACATACATATACATATATATACATATATATATATATATATATATACTCAAAATAAAATTCAGACTTCAGATTTTGCAACATATTGATTCTTTTATTTATTTATTTATTTTTTCAATTTTGGGGCTTTTATAATCGATTCTGAATCGCCAGGACTAAGAATCTAGATTCTTTTAAAAATTGATTTTTTTTCCTGCACCCCTAATGTGCATGCTGCTTGTGACGTGCCAGCGAGAGGGGATAGGTGACAATCACAGATTTAAAGTGGGTCTCCAAGTCGAATTAACCCGTTTAATTGAGCCATTAGTAAAGAACAAAGCTGAGGCTGCAGGGTGAGATGGGGGGGTTGGATGTCTGGGGGGCTCCAAGTGATCAGCAGTATTGAGAATGGAAGCTGCCCCATGCACAAATGACTAGCTGGACTGTCTCCGGCGCCAGAGTGCCTTAATAAATGGACCCAATCAAGACAGTTCTGGAGACCACCTGTGTCCCATACAGGTCAGAACCATTAGACCCGCATTAGAGGACCGTGATGGACGCAGGCGCCACTCCAGCCACCCCAATAATGAGGATAATAAGAGTACCATAATGGCATATTTATAGGCTGGCTAGAAACGAGAAGCCCAGCGTTTTCGGTTTATTCAAAAAAGCAGAGAACGAAATGGGAAAAACTCAGATTCTCAGACAGGTAGAAGTAAAAGGTGCGCGGCTTTAGTTAATTCATGACATCCCAGTCTGCTGTTTCAATTAAAAACATGATTACAGGATTAAATTTGCACATAAAGCTCGTGATAAAAATAGCATAAAAACAAGTACGCCAGTAGTGATCAGAATAAAATTACTCACAAGAGACCTTGTTATGATACATTTCCATTTCCTCTGTGCGAGAGATCTGTCACACACCATGTGGGCTTATCTTGGCATTTAATATGTTAATCTGTAATCTTCCCTTTTATTCAACTATTACACGACAGGGACCGCACTGAAGGAATTATTTGGTCTCTGAAGTCCTATATGTGATCATTTAAACTGTCTCATCATCAGCTTTTGTGCATTTATCAATTTGATCTGTCTTCCATGAATGCCAGGATCTATTAATATTGTTAGGAGCAACTAAAACTCCACCAATGCACCAAATAACTTTGATCCTTGCCCCTTCATTGGACTATCTCTGGTTCTGCTTCTCACCTCTGCTATGACTATGGCCAACATAAAGATGTGAGCATTCTTATTTAAAGAACAGCATGTTCAAATTCCCAAGTGCTTTCATGGTAAACGGCAGAAACAGCCACAGGTGGATGAACATTAACAGACATCTTCAGCAATCATCATGAGACAATTTCTGATTGGCAACTCGTGGGTCTTCATTAGCTGCATTTGGCTTATTGACTTTGTGAGAATTCACTTACCATATTTTCCGGACTATAGGTCACACCGTAATATAGCTCGCTTTGTCCAATTATTGCCAAAAAATTGGAAAAATCCATAAACGAGTCGCACCTTAATATAGATCGCACTTACGTCACCGCCGATGTAACGCGTCACCGCTGAGACAACCCGGAAATATGGACCGAGTGTTTAGCTCTGTTGCAAATGGCTGCCACAGGAGCGCACAGCAAGGCTTTTAAGAAGATTAACACAGTAAAAACAACTATTTGTTTGCTAAAAATTATAGCTGACATTATAGCACAAGGGTTCCTGAGCTTAACCGTTCCTTAATAAATTCACAAAATGGTCTAATCTGCTGGATTTAAAATGTTTCGGTTTGACGTCTTCCAAACGGTTGCATGCACTGCGGAAATAAATTATAAATAAATCAAATTTTATCTCAAATGTCTCATACAGGTCAACAGTTTGTAAATTAAACCCATATAATTACACTCTGTAAGCTGAAAAAATATCCGCCGAGTGGTTTATGAGCTATTTATCTAAATAGTATCCGTTTACGGTAGCTAACCACTAACAACGATGCTAAAAAGATCAATTTTTTTTTATCTCAAACATCTCGTAAAGCTAGTCACTTGTAAATGTCCATACAGTGATTACATTCTGTAAGTTTGATAAAAATCTGTCCTGTGGTTCTTGACTTATCTTGCTAACAAACAGCTAACAAACACAGCAAACAGAAGTCACTTCCAGAGGAGGAGGCCGGGCAGCGACAGAGTCAGTCCGAGCAGAGGAGGCTTTTTTCAGACACATGAGCTGGAAACGGTCGGTGGACTCTCTGGAAGTGTCCCCTAGCGGACAAAAGTGGTACTGCACCATTTTTTTTGCCAAAATGAAAAACGTTCGTATCCGAGCCAAAAATTGGTCTAAAAATATGGGGGAAAAATCCATAAACAGGTCTCACCTCTCTATAGGTCGCAGGGCATGCAAATTAGGCAAAAAAAACGCAACCTATAGTCCAGAAAAAACGGTATCTTAAAAACAACTAGATGTGGTGCGTGACAGCTCGTTGTTCCTTAATCAACTCGCCTGATTAAGGGAAAGGTTCAATTTGGTGATTACTTATCAGGCAGAACTGAAGGTGGTGGAGAGGTGATTATCATGATTATGATATTATGGCAAACTCACTGTTGCCGGCTTCTACAAAAGAAAAGGAAACAAAGTGAAGCGGGACCAGTTCTTTGGTTTAATAGTTTTTTTCCCCACTGGTTACAGACTGAAGCACTCAAGGAAAGAACTGAACCCACCCATCGCACCCTCCAAATAGGTGTCAGACACTGTGGGTGCATCCCTGTGGAGAGGAAGAGGAAGTGATGAGCACCCCAAAAGGAAACCAGAGGTCAGCAGTGGTCAGTGTGGCAGCCAAAAACTCCAGGGAAGGGTAAAAAAATAATAAATAAAAATCTGGCACAGGGTCGAAAGGGGTGAGCGTGAAGTATTAAGCTGGGTCGGGGTGGGGGTTAAGGGGAGTGGGTGATGGTGGGTACCAGACTGGGGCACCTCGGGGGACTTTTTGGGAGGAAGAGCCATGCACCATGTCTCCTGCTACCAACCGTTGTTCCCTCATTTGATTGTGAAGCCATGAATAATGCATGGCGGATGGGACTGAAGGAGGGGAAAGGATGAAGAGGTGGGGTTGGGTATGGGGAGGTGGGGGGGACCTCAACCTTAAAGGAGCCCTGCCACAGTGGGAGTCATTACTGATGAACAACCACACTGATGAGCCACAGAGTGAGGGAGGGATGGGAGACCGGGAGAAAACAGACGAGAGACGAGTGGAGGAGAAAAACAAACAAGATGTTTAAAAAAGACAGAAGGAAGCGCGTGAAATCAGGCCTCCCAAGTATTTCAAGAGCGCCGCTGTTGACTGTTTCAGTGTGGAAATGTGTTGTTGTTTTCATATGTTCGTTTATTTATTCATAATTTAATCCTGGAAAACACGTCACATTTCTTTCCCTTTTGTATTTGGCGTTGTGGTACTTTGTAACAACTTTTAACAGTGCAAAGGAGTAAAAAAAAAACTCTAATTGGTGGTACTACAGTCTAAGATAAAAACAACTTAATGAATATGGAAGGTTGTTATAATAATTTGAAATGTATGAATAAAACACTAATAACTAACCATCTTATCACCAGCAAACTGTTTATTTGCACTATGTGAGTGAGCCGTTTGTGGAATTCAGTTTGGTTTGGTGGGCTCCTCAGACTGAAGAAGTCCTTTGGATGAAGGATGAAACATCTCGGCACCAAAAGAAACCATCCAGATGACCTGACTGAACATTGTTGGATTTATACCTGGATTATTAATGATGAACTTTGATGACTAATAACTAATGCAGCAAAGTTTAGTCAGGGCATCTGGACAGTTTCTTTTTTTGTTGAGATGTTTCGTCCTTCATCCAAATGACTTAATTAGTCTGAGGAGTCACAACAAACTCTGTTCCACAAGCAGCACACTCTCAGAGTGGGCCAACCAGTTTGATGGTGATAAGATGGTTTCTGGAGTCTGCCCTCTCCCCCGTCGACTCGTCTGAGGCAGCCAAAGTGGTTCAAAACATCAAAGTTCATGCTTAGTAATCCTGGTTAAAAAAAAATCCAACAAAGTTGGTCAGGTCATCTGGACTGTTTATTATTATTATTTTATTTTATTTTTAGACATTTTGTCCTTCATCTGAAGGACTTTGGCTGCCTCAGAGCAGTGGTGGAGAAAGTTTTCAAACAGTGTACTTGATTAAAAGTACAAATAAACAGACAAAAATGTACTCTAGTAAAAGTAGAAGTACCATATTAATGTTTTTACTTAAGTAAAAGTAAATAAATACTTGCTTTTAAAAATACTTTAAGTATTAAAGTAAAAGTACTTTCTGAATGTATTACCTAATGCAATGGTCTACAGTATCATTAAGTGTGTGTACTGTATGTATATTTTCTGTAATACATTAATAGTGTTGAGTCATTTTAATGAACAATGCTGCAGATAATACATGTTTTTACTCTGTGACACAGTTCACACTTGTGATTCTGTGCGTCAGAATTTAATGGATGACATGCAGAGTAAAATGCCATTAAGCAAAATAAGAACGATTTTACCTTTGAAAGTTTTGCTCTGATCAGATCAACTCCAGTTTGTCATCAACTCTAGTTAAAATACTGTCTAGTCAACCATGTAATGGATCAATAGTGAAAAATATTTTAACTTCCTCACACCATTTTCCAAACTTGGACCAGAGTGTGGAGACATTTGGAGACATCTCTTGTCTCCTAACATCCCATGAACTGACACATTTTAATATTTCAGCAAGAATTTCTTGTTCAAGTTCAGAAGAATTTGTTTTTCAAAGTTTTTTGAGTCCAGTTTTGCTCTTTAGGGAGAGAAAATCTGTCCTGCTGTACTGAACAGTCTTTCAATAATCTTTCAATAAGGCCATGGGTGTTGTGTATCTTCTGGCTGAATCTCTGTGGTGGAATCCATTGTGGGTGTGTTAGTGGTGCTGTGGGTGCTCCCAGCTCAATGATGTATATACTAGAATATACGTCATTGGTCCAGCTCTTCTTCAAGGCAGGTCTAATGTTACCTGTCCACTTTGAAGTGATTCAATGGACCAACTCCCCTCTCAACATCAGTTACTTTCAAACTAACAACAAATCAAAAAACTGCAACGTGAATGTAACTTGTAACTCAACACATTATAGAAATGTAGTGTAAAGTACAGATACTTCATGTAAAACGTAGTGGAGTAAAAGTAAAAGTACCCACATTTATTGAGTAAAGTACAGATACATGAAAAATGTACTTAAGCACAGTAATAAAGTACTTGTACTTAGTTACACCCCACAACGGCCTCAGAGGAGTCAACTGGTTGGTTCACTATGTCAGTGTGCTGCTTGTGTGGGAATGAGTTTGTTGTGGCTCCTCGAACTGATGGTTTGTTTGTTTGTTTGTTTGTTTGTTTGTTTATTGTTTGCACAAAAAGAAACAACACACATAAAAGAAAAGTTTTTAAAAAAATGTGCAGGAGAGGTCATAAAAACCCTAATTGGGCTTACAAGCGCACCCCCCCTTCTAAAAAAATAAAGAAAAAAATCATAAGAGCTTTATACATAAACTTACATCTTACTTTAAACACACACAGTTACATACTAAAGCAAAAGATAATAATTGAAATTAAATAAATTTAAATTGTCAAAAAATATTAAAATTATAAATAAAATAAAAAAAAAACTAATGTGTTAGAAAATCTATAAAGTTTTTTTAAACTTTCTTTTGAATACAGATAATGTTGTACATGATTCACTTAATTGTTTCAAACTGTTCCACAGCACAACACCCTGATACATGAATGAAAATTTAGCAACAGTGGTTCTACAGAAGGGTATATGTAAATCACACTTCCTTCTTGTAGAGTATGAATGATAATAAGAATTGAACTCAAATAAATTATGAAAATATTTAGGTAAAGAAAGTGGAATACATATAACTTTATACATTAGGATTCCTGTTTGATACTTATTCACATCATAGATTGTAAGAATTTCTAATTTTTTAAAGAGAGGTGTGGATGGAGCTAAATATGGCGAGTTAGTGACAATTCTTACAAAAGACTTTTGAAGTTTATGGATTGACTGCAAGTAAGAAGGATAGGTACTAGCCCAAATTAAATTACAGTAAGAAATATGGGGATAAATTAAACTATTGTACAAAGTCAATATAGTACTTGTTTTTAAATATGGTTTAACCTTTTTTATAATACCTAAAGATTTAGAAATCTTCTTATACACTGATTCACAATGATTCTTAAAACAAAGTTTCTCATCAAGATAGACACCTAAAAACTTTGTTGATGAAACATTAGAAAGTAAATGTTTATTAATATAAATTTTAGTTTTTTCTGGATTGTAATTTTTATTCTTATTCTTAAATAAGATGAAATTAGATTTTTTAACATTAAGTGATAGTCTATTTAACTGAAACCACTGAGCAAATTGACTGAGCCCATAATTTGCCTTATCAATAAGTGAGTCAAAGTTACCATCAGCAACAAAAAGATTGGTATCATCAGCAAATAAGATAGGTGTCAAAACACTAGATGCTTTTGGTAGATCATTAATGTATATGAGAAATAATAATGGACCCAAAATGGATCCTTGTGGAACTCCACATTTTAGGACATCTCGCTTTGACAATTTACCATTAAAAATTACAATTTGCTCTCTGTTGTGTAAATAATTTTCAACCCATTTCAGAACCTTATTTTTAAAACCATAACAAGACATTTTTGATAACAAGATTTCATAATCCACAGTGTCAAAAGCTTTTGATAAGTCCAAGAAAATTCCTAGAGCATATTCATTTTTCTCAAAAGCAGTTGAAATCTTTTCTCTAAGATGCAAGAGAGCCATATATGTAGAATGATTCCTTCTAAAGCCATACTGATGCTCATACAAAATATTGTTGGCATCAAGATGCCTCAAGATTCTAGAGTACACCAATCTCTCAAGTATCTTAGAAAAGCACGGGAGAACTGATATGGGGCGATAATTTGAAAATACAGATGGGTCATCAGCTTTAAACAGTGGGATGACCTTGGCAAGTTTTAGATCTTGTGGGATAATACCAGATTCAAGTGACAGGGAAAAAATAAATGTTAACGGAGCAACAATTATAGGTGCAACTTTTTTGATAACATAGGCTGTAATTTCATCATGGCCAGCAGAAGAGTTTTTAAGATTCTTAATGATGTCAAGTATTTCTAAAGGTTTTATTGGATCAAACGTATTTAAAGAGGGATAATTTTCATTTATGAAATCAGAAGGAGAACCAGAAACATTATCAATATTCTTTGCAAGGTGTGGTCCCACATTTATAAAATAATGATTAAATTTATTTGCAATTTCTGTTGGATCTGTTATGATTGAAGTGCCATTCTGAAATGTAGCCTGGGATGGGGTAGAGGCATTTTTCTTATTGAGTAGTACTTTTAAAATATCCCATGTAGTTTTTGAATTATTTGATGATTGAGTAAATTGATCGCTATAGTAATTTCGTTTAGTATTTCTAATGAGGTGATTATAATTATTCCTATGATTTTTGTATGTTGCTAAATTTAGAGGACTTGGGTTTTGTAAATATCTTTTATATAACTTGTTTTTCTTTAATGCAGATTTCTTAAGTTCTGGAGTAAACCATGGTTTGTTAAATTTTACAGAACTTCCTTTACCTTTAGAAATCAGAGGAAAACATTTGTCAAAAACGGAACGAAATTTTGCATAAAAATTCTTATAGGCCACATTCACATCAGAAACTTCATATACTGTTTCCCAAGACATATTTGCAAGTATACTTGAGAAGTTGTTAATGTTACTTTCATTGAAATTTCTAAAATAAATTAACTTTGATTTATTTGTGGACTGTTTGTTAATTACGGAAGAAAACTGAAAAACAGGAAGGTGGTCTGAAATATCAGTATAAAGAATACCAGATTTTATAACATCAGTCAATGCATTAGTAAAAATATTGTCTATCAATGTAGAGGACTGAGGAGTTATTCTAGTGGGCTTACAAATGAGGGGATAAAAATAATTTGAAGACAAAATATTTGTAAGGTCATCTATGTGATGTTTGTTTTCATTCAAGAGGTTGACATTGAAGTCACCTAATAAATAACAAAGTTTACCCTCTTTAACAACAGTCTTTGGATGAAGGACAAAACATCTAAAAAAAACATCCGGATGACCCAGAACTTTGTTGGATTTTTTTCCCGCATTATTGAGCATGAACTAATATTCATTTTCAACCACATAACAATTCAATCCATGCAAAACATGGTGGATTTAAAAGAGTCTGTTTACATTTTTTTATAAAAAATTTACATGTTTTAATATTTGGCATTTAGGAGGCCAAACATACCACACCAACAACTTCTTGACTTTGGTCGTTGGCAAAAAAAAAAGTTAAATAAAATTTGAAAAAAGAAACTCCTACTTTTAAATCCATAGAAACACAATTTCTTTCCACATATGCAAGTTGGTGGAACAGGAGGTGGGTGTGTGAGAGGGAAATGAGCAGAGCCATCCTGCAGTATTGCTGCTCCTAGCGATGTGTGAGTGTGTCTGTGCAGGTGTCTGACATCGTGTGTGTGTGTGTGTGTGTGTGTGTGTTCGAGACTCGTTCCAGTGGCAGCAGCTAAGGCGCTGTAGCAGCACGAGGCGTTATCACTCATTTTGATTCTGTATTACAGCATGACGGATGGGCCCCCGCGGGCCGGCGAGCGTCGCCGCACGCTTATTACCGCAGCTCTTAAGTGGGAGTTGATTTAGCTTAAATAGGTTGTTTCATAAGGAGAAGACACCAGTGCTGTCATCACTGCTCTGCTACTCACTACAGCAAACCACCTCTCTAATTGAATAATGCCTTCTCTACATACCTATTAGAGTGCTTAGGTACAGCCTGTGCCCCAATAATTGCTTATACAACCTGGCTAATTTGGCCTTCACCTCCTGCATGCACACACAGGCACATGGATGTGCACGTGCACACACAGGCCTTCTTTCCCCGGTGAATAATATTCATGTCTGTGATAAAATCCACAGTATGTGTGAGTTCACTATTTTACCATATTCAGTGGTTGAAAATCTTTAGTGTGGCTCCAGTGAATTAAAAAGAACAAAAGAAATAGTTCAATATTTGAGTCATAAATTCAGGATTTGAGACCGCGCACATCTAATTTGATATTCCTTTAACCTGAATCAAATGGAATCACTGTATTCTGAATGTTATAAAAGTGCAAATAGACCTACACCGTGAAGAATAGGGGTTTTATTAGCATATCACAGGGAAATATTTGAGAACGCGTGTTCCAATAAAGTTGTTTAAGCGTGCAGGTGTTTACAATGGGAGGAGGCGTGGATAAAGGCTTTTCGATTTACAAAACGTTGATCCCGTTTCCCCGTCTCTGTTGGCTGTCAGAGATTATTGCTGATGCAACGGTGCAGTGGCATGTGAATTATGCGCCACTACGGAGTGGAACCAGTGCCAACTCTCTGGAAGTGAACAAGGCAACGTGGATTCTTGCCAGCAACAAGCAACTCCTGGGAAAGCGGGAGTTTGGCTGTCAATCATGAAAAGTGCATCCCATTCTGACCGGGTTCCCACTTTACTCAGTTATAGATGATATTGCACATGTAAAAAAAAAAAACCCACAAAGAAATAAACACCCAAAGAGGTGATGAGAGTTGGGAGAAAAGAAAATTAAGGGTTTGATCAGTCACTGGGTTTTTGACTCCGATTTGATGAAACCTCATGGACAGCATGGACATTTCACCAGTTCTTTTGCCTTGGGTGACAAAGGATCAGGCTGGAATGAAGTTTAAATCACTGGACAGAATTTAAACTACATGTATGCAGAACAGCTATATCTACTAAATTACAAACCTTCTTAAGGTAGTGCCTGTAATTTAACATACCGGTAACTCAGTTTCATCGTTATGTGTAACTTCTACCTGCCAGTTTCTTTTACCCCTGCAACATTTTTCAGTGCATAGATGCTGAGTATCCTGGTCAGGGTTTTTCAGGGTCTCTTTTGGGATATGTTTCCATGTTTCTTGTGGTGCTTGGTTCTTGTGTTTTTCCATCATCAGTTCTGTTTTCCTCAGTCTAGCTCAGTCCGCTGTCTTTATCATCAGAGAACTTTTGCAGATGGCAGTGTGGGGAGTTGATGGAGAAGTCTGCAGTGTAGCATGTGAAGAGGAACAGTGCCAGCTGCTGGACCCCCATACTGCAGACCAGCCTGTCAGAGACACAGCCCTGTGTCCTCACATACTCTGAGTGTCCAGTGAGGTAATCCAGTATCCACTGGGACATGTGCTGGTGAAGATTCTCAGTCGTCCAGGACATGATAAAATCAAAAAGGCGTTCAATACAAGATCAACTGGACTTTATTTGTTGCAGAAAACGTTTTGACTCCTATCCAGGAGGCTTTTTCAATTCAAAGAAACAAACTGTGAGAAGTTTGGAGTTATAACAGAACCACGCACCATCATATGTAAATTGCAAGCTGAGGTAACACATACATGTAAAATGACAGATCACACCTTAACAGTAGGGGGTTCCCTTGAGGTCTCTGATAGAAGACACAACACTGTATGTAAATTGACAAAAAACACCTCCCAACAACAGAGGCTTCTCAAAGAAATTTGTTAGTCTAATTTACAGACAAGACACCTCTGCTCCCATCCGGTGTAAAACGTTTCGGAATCAGTCCCAAAACTGAGTTATAAGTCTTGGAAAGTTGAAATCTCAGACCTCCTCCTCTGTTAAGAGAAGGTTTTTCTCTCTTAACATAAACAGCTTCCTTCACACCCCTCTCAAACCATCTGTGCTCTCGGTCCAAAATTTGCACATTCTGGTCCTCAAATGAGTGTCCCTTGTCCGTGAGGTGGAGGTGAACAGCTGAGTTTTGTCCAGAGGAGGTTGCTCTCCTGTGTTGGGACATTCTTTTGTGGATGGGCTGCTTAGTTTCTCCAATGTAGCGGTCTGAGCAGACCTCGCTGGACTGCGTACACCACACCACTCTGTTTGTGTGTCGGGTTCTGTGGTGATCTACTCCTGGTGGTGATGAAAGCACTAGAGAAATCAAAGAACATGATCATCACGGTGCTTCCAGGTTTCAAGGTTTCTGGTGATAATAAAGTTTAATTTTGTCACGTTGCATTCCTGGGTCCAAATCCTCTGCCCAACTGTGATGCTGACTGGTGTTTAGGGAGCTGGTGTGTAGAGCTCTTCCCTCTCAGATTGCAGGTTTACTTGTGGCTCCTAGAGTTTCCAAAAGTAGAATGGGAGGAAGATCTTTCAGTTATCAGGCTCCGCTCACCAACATCCAGTTTCTGTCCGTGAGGCTGACACATTATCTACTTTTAAGATTAGGCTCAAGTCTTTCCTTTTTGATAAATCCTATACTGTAGTTAGGTTTGGCTTGGTTTCCTGAGCTATACCTAATCCTATGCTGCTATAGGCTTACACTACTACAGGACAAATACCGGTAGACCTCATTTCATCAAACGAATAGTTACACATTAATAGTTTGTATTTATAATTGTTTTTATCTTAACATGTCTTTTTTTGTGTGTCTTTCCTCCTATTGAGGGACCTGCTATCCAGCTGGCCTCCATTCTGGACCTGCCATTGTGTATCTGTTTCTCCTTCCTGTCCTCTCAAACCTGGCCGATCGAAGCAAATGGCCGCTCGTCCTGAGCCTGGTTCTACTGTTTCTTCCTGTTATAAGGGAGTGTTTCTTTTCCACTGTAGCCTTTGTGCTTTCTCAGGATGGGAGGTTGTGACAAAATGAAGACTCAATGCAATCTGCTGGCTTCCTATAGATAAATAATGTTAATAATTAAATTTTTATGTATGAATGTTTCTGTTCAGTGTCCTGAGTTGACTTCTGTTGTGACTTGGCACTATAAAAAATAAACTGAATTGAATTGCTTAGGCTACATAGTTATCAGAACAGAAGGTTTTGTTTGCTTAAATTTTATGGCTGCTTGCAATACCATCTGCTTTCCCACCAATAAATAACAAAACACTCAGTTGGTACAGTCCAGCTCCACAGAAAAGTCATCACGTAGTAAAAATGATGTGACTCGTGGCATTATGAATGTGTTGCTTGTTTCTCTTTGTATAGACTTTAACTTACACTGATGTCTAACTCTTTAAAATCACTGGAATTTGAGCTTGCAAGGCTCCTGTTGATTACAGTGGAATTCTTGTATGCAACAAAAAGTTTAATAACAAACCAGCTTAAATATAAAACCATGGGAATTTACTGTAATCACATTCACAGCAAAAGCTGTTATTCCATGGTTATTTTTCCATACATCCATCGATCAATCCATTATCTTTACCCACTTTTTCATTTTCAGGTCACAGGGTGTCACTGGTGCCCATATTCAGCAGTCACTGTGCAAGAGGCACGGGGACAGGTCTCCAGTCCATCACAGGGACACAGAGAGACAAACAACTATTCACTCTCACTCACACCTAGGGACAATTTAGAATTACCAATCAGCCTAACATGCACGTTTTTGGTCCGTGGGAAGAAACTAGAGTACCAATACCTGGAGCAAACCAACGCATACACAGAGAGAACATGCAAACTCCACTCAGAAAGACCCCCGGAGGCAACAGCTCTGCCAACTGTGCTGCCTTGGTTATTTTCCCAGTGTCTTTGTTTTTCTGACTGAACAGCTTTAAGTAAAGTTACCAGGTAATATCAGTTAATGGTAGTTAAAGGTGTCTGTCACATCATGATCTTCATTAAATGAAGAATGTGGGTAAAGGTTGATTGTATAGTGTCCTAAATTAAGATTTGTAGTCAACTGATGAGCTTCCCAACAAAAAAATGTAGCAAACATTCATGATTTGAATTTTTTTTCTAAAGATTAATCTCAACAGGAGTGTCAACATATACACATTTATAATCATCTCCTTTTATGATCACATTTACACCTGAACACAAACCCTCTGTGACTATAAACACATGATAAAGCAGGACAATTAGTTCTTAACAACAATCAAAACACATATTCTCAAACCCAAACATTTAAAGAGTATAAATCCGTACACCGTGCACACACTTGTCCACATGTGCACACAAGCCTGTGGGTTATTTGGTCTGCCAACCGGCTCTCCTTCCCCTGCATGCTTGCTGTGCCCTCTGGTTGGCGGTGATTGATGATGGCCACGGCGAGGCAGATCATTTGGGTGGCCCCATCTACGCAGGACGTAAATCAAATCAGCTTTGCTAATGATTCTCTGACGCTCATCTGGCAGACGTGGCCAGAACCTTATCGTATCTCACGCAGAGGGACAAAAGAAACATCAATAAGTCCCAGAATGATTTTATTTGACTATCCCTTTCTGGAGATTGATGTTCAACCCCGGCAAAGATTTCTGATTGAAAGACACCTCTGTCAGGAAAGAAACGTCAATCAAGCATTGTTAGGTGTGAAGCAGTGTAAAAACACATGTTGTGTGCGGGTGTTTATTTAGATGATATATATATTTAGGTGCAAGTAGATGTGGTGTAGCCAAGAGAGTAAATGACTGCCATATCTGATAGCATCTCTGCCAGGGTGATAATCTCAATCTAAGCAATCAAACACTCATAGCTGGTGATGAAAGAAAAATCCAGATCTTTCTTTGCTGTCTTTCAGTCCGTCTGCGGCTCCAGTCTGTTGCTGGCTGTGATGTGATGGATAACCCTGGCACTTGAGAGAACCTCAACCCTCAGGCCTCGAGAGGTGACCCATTACAACTTTTCATTAAAATGTCTGTCTGATGCAGCATCTTGATTTGTCTATAATTTATGATGCCATTACAAGCTAATTAGAGTCAAGATCCCTCGGCCTTTTGTAGTGCAGAAAGGGAATAAACTGTTGGCATTAGCTGCATGAGTAGAAGTAAAGGCTACCTGCAGCAGTCCATCTAACAAGTTCATAAACGTCTCTGAATATGTCATACTTCCACGTTCAGATCCACCTCTAGCAAGTTCAACATTTAAGTTTAGAAATGCTATAAATACATTGCATGCATAAATTAAAAACCCTCAGTATGTTCAGTAACTTGTTTTGTGTAGAAATAAAGAAGTAGTGTAAGTAGTTTTGAATTTTTTGCTTTTCTTTTGGCTCGGTCTTTCACCTGCTTTCTGCCTGAAGTCTTTAACAGAACAGGGACTACATAGGTTAGCAGTTAATCACTGACACAGTAGGTAGTTATTTAAACATTTTATAAGGATGTTTTATTCATCTTTGTCTATTACTCACAAATAAAAGCTGAGTTTCTTTGCTTTTACAGCTACTTGACCTCCAAAAAAGGTCTTGTAAACTCTAAAATATGCATAATTTGCATATAAAGCAATTGTTTAAAAGCGGCCTTGTGGAGAATAGAGTGGCTGTCCTCAGTAGCTCGTCTACAAGATTGACAAAAGTGTGTGGCGTGGGGGTGGGGGGGGTCTCATCAAAGCCTAGGCACCCATGCATGAAAGTCAATCCACTGCTTGTGTGTGTTTTATTTATTCATTAGTGACAACTGGCTTGAAAAAATGAAGAAGAAAAAAGAAAAGAAAGTTCCATTCAAATAAGCATGGCATCCCTGGAGCAAGCTGGAGAGAGAGAGAAAGAAAAGGAGGAGAAACGTGTGTGTGTGTGTGTGTGTGTGTGTGGGAAACCGGGTGCTGGAGGGAAGTGAGATGAAGGAAGAGTGGGATGACTTCTTTTAATTTAGGAAGCCCCTCGAGGGAAATTGAGCCCGCGAACACGCAATTACTGCAGTCATCAGTGAACCGCGCATGTGAGGAAGTAGAGCGTTGACCGTAAAGAAAATATGACGATGGAGAGGGAGGAAAAATTATCTGAGACAGTCTTTTCTAAAGTCCCCACTAACAGCCCCCCAAATAATAATTGCTGAAATACAATTCAGCTTTAGATGAGCACACATCTGAATGTGCTTCATCTCAGACATGGAAATTGTAACTAATACACAAGTAATCTATTACAATTAACTGACAGCTGAGGGTGGGAGAGGGGCAAGGCCATAATCATCGGCCAATTATCGCCTTATTATGGATGTTAAGTGGCCTCATATTAGGGTCAGTGCCCCTGATTTGAAAGGAGAAAATAATTGTTAACCCCTGTAATAGCAACACACAAAGTATTTAACACACCACTGGGGTCCTCTCAAGCTTCATAAACTCAAACTGTGCCAAAGCCTTGAACTGAAGAATTGCTTTTTAACAAGGGCAGCGCCACTAATGTGACAGAGGCGTCAAGGTGCCGTGATGGGTGGTAGCACTAACAATCTGCGTTTTCCTAATTATTCATCCAAACGATAAGCATTGTATTATATAAACCCTAATATTCTCCATGTTTTTACAGCTTTTCCATTATTCGTGTTTTGATTTTCTGCCTTATTCGATTACAATTCAAATGTTTTAATACGATGTTTGAAAAGGCAGTGTGAAAACATATTACCAAAATCAAAGGGGCAGCTGTGGCTGAGCGGTTAGAGCAGTCACCCTCCAATGCAAGCGTTGGGGGTTCAATTCCATTGTCTGTCACATGCAGAAGTGTCCATGGGCAAGATACTGAACCCCTCATTGCCTCCGATGTGTGTCCCATTCATGTATGAATGTGATAAAGCACTATTTATTCTTTCTATTGATCTAGTAGAGTGCTGTATGAATGGGTAAATGAGGGCACAGATTGTAGTTGTCGCAAAAGACTGGTGCTGGTGAACCCAGTGGTGCAGGCAAGCAGGTGAGGACCCAGGATAATGTAAAATAAATAATTTATTGACAAAACAAGAGAGCTGACAGGGCAGCAAAACAAACATAGAATGATCAGGAGGTACTCACATAACAGAGAGGTCATCATCAGTGGACAGAAGACAATGCCAGGACAAGGAGCGAGACAAACACATAGGCTTGAATACAGCAAACACCAATTAGACAAAGTGAAGACACCTGTGAGTAATCACAGATGCCAAAGACAGAGACTGAGGATGCAAGACATAAACACAACACAAGATGGAGCCAGATATTAAGGAAATGCAAACTCAATAAAGACATAGAGGATGGGAAGAAAACAAGACAAACACAAAACCAGGGGACAAAAAAACACAACTCCTACAGTAGTGTACAATAAAGGGCTTTGAGTATCTCAATAAGATAGAAAGGTGCTATATAAGTACAGACCATTTACCATTTACCAAACATGGATTGCAGAGTCTCATAATGGGTGTCTCATAATGGGTTAGGTGCATAACTCCAAGAAAATCATGTTTAGGAACATTTGATACAAAATAAGTGATTTGACTTACAAAAATAATAACAAAATTGGACTCTATCAATAGAAAAGGATTATGTGATGTGATGATACAAAGCCCTTGATGTATGTGTTGCCAAATTAATCTGTTGCAGAGGTAGTAATAAGAGCAGCAGGTGTAGAATGAAGGGCGTCACCCCTCATATCAGGTGTCTACTGTACAAGCCTGGGGGGCAGTGTTATTGTCACTGTGGCAGGTAGATCAGGCCTTGAGGACTGACATGAAGAGTTAAAAAATTATATTTAAAAACACAAAAAGCTGTTGTGGCAGCAAAACATCTTGCAAAGCAACAACGATTGCAAAGAAACACAAGGAGATGACCGGACCTTGGCAAGACAACCAACAGTGCTCTGCTGAAGTCTGAAAACTGAGAGGTTTAATAGACTGAGGCTGATGAGAAGATGAGAAACAGCCGTGCTACATGAAACAGGGTGCAGGTGAGTGTGAGCGTGGCAGGAGCTCAGGGAGATGATGGCACCGAGGAGCACATTAAACAAATCATGAACTAAAACCCAAGAGAAAACATAAATAAATAATGATAACACTAAATTAGCAAAACTAACAAAAACACTAATCCTGACAGTTATGAATGGTTATAATTAAATAATAAGCTCAAAACAGGTCAGATGACAATAAAAACAGCTAAAAACACTGAAAACTAATAATAATAATACAAATATTGACTTCTTCCCCTTGTAGCATGGGTGTAGTTATAAATGACAACACCAGGATTCATTCAGCTCAAATGGCAGAAATCTGGCTCAGGAAGCATGAGGCATCAATATGACACGTTCGTTAGTTCAAACCTTCATTAAAGAGAATTTCAGAATGTGTTCGAACAGACTTTGTGCAAAGGTTCAATAATAATAAAAGTCTTACAACTCTGATTTTAAATAAATGTCAGAACATCGCTACTGAAACAATAATCAAAGTTAAACGCTGGTCTTTAAAAATAGAAGCCCATCATACAAAGGTTGATTTACAGCCTTAAAAATGACAAGATTATGTACTTTAACACCTACTTTCAGCCCAAAAGCAAGAGAAAATTTAAACTAAACTGCAACTGCAAGTCCAGGAATGAACATCATGACATTACTAAACATTTGAAGCCTAACTGTGGTTTCAGTTGAACACATTCAGAAAATTAATAGGTCTTCATCCTATTTTACGGGTGCACCAAAGTATTACGAAAATGCAAGTAAGCATTTTGAAATGTGTTGGTTTTATATCTGAAGTAGTCTGTAAAAAAGTCAGTAACAAAAATAAAGGATCAAGAGAACTTTTCAAGTTGAGATGTAAAAATAATAAACTGATTTTACGATAACTATATTTGACTCATAGCAAGCAGAATAAACGTATTAGACAGCTGAGATTTCTTTAAAAATGGATTCCCTTTAAAACAGTCGGAGGAAATGAAAAATTCTCTGATGGTATGCAGTGCTGCTTTTCACTTCAACAGTCCACAGGAAGAGACGAGACTCTGGATTTTTATTTTTTTTCCCAATAACTTTTTCTTTTGAGTCAGGTAAAACCAAATCCATTTAGCTTGTAGATAAAAGTCAATCTTATATAAATGACTTTCCTAAGTTAACTTGGGGTATATTATTTTAGGAAGTGGCTATTTGCAAATAACTTTCAATTTCCTTCCGACTTAAATCAAGTTTTTCAGGAAAATCTCTTTGTAGGATATTGCATCGAGCTGAGTGGACTTTATTGTGCTGGCTCTCAGGTGGGCTTTTATATGGGAAGGCTGGACCCTGGGGTCCTGTGTCGCCTCTGGCTCATATTGAGACAGACACAGAAGTGACGATCTTTCCCAATAGCCTGACTTCCTCATTCAGCGGATCCTCTAAGTGAGTTACCTGTCTAGGAGGGTGGCTTAGATAGAATGAAACACTTACTTGTCACTTTTATTAACCCTCTTATACCCCGCACGCCTCCCACCGAGCCTATAACCCTCACACTACGGCTCAAACACCCTCTTCCAACTCCACAAAATCCTCACGTTTCTCAATTTTTTTCTATGTTAACCTGCAATTCTCTCTATCGCTCCCCCTGAAGCAAAAATCATCTCCATTTTGCATAATGCTCCATTTAAACTGATGGCGGTGACATGAGCAGGGCAAGACAGAGAGGAAACTGACGTCATGAAGCTTTGTCCTCTTTCTGTCTCACGCACATCATCATGCCTCCTCCATGGCTGTCTCTGACCCCTGATCGCCGTTATCATCCAAAAGGCCGCAGTTGGTCCCTTGTCCCATAAGAGGACACAACCCCTAACTGATGGACGCACTTGCAAGACCATAGTAACTCCACTCCTCCTCCACAGCACAATGTTACAACCACTGTACAAAATTTACATTTCTCATCCATCCAGAAAGCTTTAACGCCCTCAGCCACTGCCCTGGCAGGACAGTTGTGCTTCCTGGAAAAAGGACACAACATATCAGACAGGAAGTCTGACATCAGTCAGGTTAATAACTCCAGACATGATAGGGGAATTAAACGTGTGTGTTTCGTTTATATTTGCTGCTTGAAGGGTATTTAAATACAAAACATTCACAAAAGGGAAAATGTATTCTACAATTTAAAGTGTTCAGGTCATTTCTTAAGAGGAATTGCTAATAAACTGCTCAGTGTGTGAGCTTTGTTGCTGTAATTGCTGAGGGTTTATTTTAGCTCTTTGTGGCTGTTTTCTACAGTTTCAAAATACAATTAATTAAAACAACATTCTTATAGGCTAGGAGAACTATTAATATTTTCATACAGTTCATAGAGCAAACAATTTTGAAACTAACAATAATTACAATTACAAAGGTTTTTTGGGAAAAAACTATTTTAAGTAAACGACAATGCAATAGCAATGTAATTATCAAAGGTGGGCGCCAGACCGCTAGGGAGCGCTAAAGCGCTAATCCGCTTACAGTGGACCTAAACTTTTTGTCAGCGTTTTTGTGGATTGACTAACTTTTATAATTCATAAGCGGATTTGTGCTATTTTTATTTAAAATGCAGTACCGCTAATAACTAATTATCTATCAGTAAAAACCAATAAACTTATTTACAAGCTCTTATGCTGCTTGTTTTACCTTTTTCCCCACCATAAAGAGCAGAGAGGAGGAAGGGTTGGAGGGGGGAGGGGGGCAGAGCGGAGAACAGACTCGGATCTACCATGTAGGCCAGGGGTGTCAAACTCATTTTCACCGAGGGCCACATCGGCATAATGGCTGACCTTGAAGGGCCAGATGTAACTTATAAATGTAACTAAATGTAATCTAATGTAATGTAAAATAAATGTAACTACCGTACTCCTTAATGTTGAATAACTCATTTATTATAACTTATTCAACTGACAATTACAGTTGCATAGAAAACATCTGTTTGCTTGTTGCTCTAACATAAATCCTTTTAAAATTTGTCAGCTTATGAAAACCCACATAACTCCATTAATGAAGGATGAAATTGTCCAAGTTAATTAAAAAAAAAACATAAAACTGAGCTGCAAAGAACATGTATGACACATGTAGCATCTCACCCAAAAAGGCTACACACAGCCTTGCATCCAACTGTGAATGACAACAATTTGTGTGCATACACATACCAAAATAAAGGTTGACTCAGTTCACAACTATATTACCTCAAGTTTTTTTGGTTAGTCTTTGATGAGGAGATGCTGCCTGTCCGTGAACACACCAAGTGGATTCTCTCTCTATGATTGATCATGTTCTGAAAATGATAAACACAAAACAAAATGCAAGCACAATCATTAAATTGCACACAGTTGAAATGTTCTTCTTCTTTGTTGAATTACATTTTATTATATTTTAATTAATCTAAAAAAGCTAAGTCTGGTCCTCTGGACATTTAAAAAACAAAACAAAACTTCATCTTTCAGGGATGAAGATGTTCACATCCTTGATAGAGAGGAACAATGGTTTGAGAGACGAGTAAAAGAGGCCATCTTTGTGAAAAGAAACCATCCAAGGAAGGGGAACATATTATTTTAGGTGGCTGAAATAATCACCTGTTTTTTGTTTTGTTTTTTTGAATGTCCAGAGGACCACACTTAGCTTTTTTAGATTTTTCTACCTGGATTATTGAGAATGCATCAGGATATATTTGAATTAAATTTTAAGAAAATGCTAACCTGACAAACAGGAAAGTGGACAAGATTGTCCTGTTTCACTTGCCACATCCATAAGTCCAATTTTCGCAGGAAAGCCGTGATCGCGTCGGACATCTGCGTGATGACTTGTTTGCGTCCCTGCAGCTTCTGATTCAGCTGGGCGAGATGGTCGGTTATGTCGCACAACACAGCAAAGTCACACAGCCACTTTGAAGCTAGCTTTCACTGCAGCCTCGTTTTTGGCTGTGGGTTTCATGAACAAACTCTGCTGCGACTGCAGTTTGCCTTTTAATTCTTGGCAGAATGTGTTGCTTTTCTTGAA
>JBBPBX010021313.1:0-22211 GCA_038048925.1 Garcialebias charrua
AGCAGTCAGTAATAACAAAGGGTTGCTTAGCAATAAGCAAGTCAACTTGGGTAAAACAGAGCAATCGGTCTTATTTTACCATGCCATTATTTTGAAATTCCACATCAGATCTGGATGACACTTGCTATGAGTCTTTTGGAGGAGTCCCTGTGTCAGCCTGAAGTGAAAGCAGTCAGTAATAACAAAGGGTTTCCCAGCAATAAGTGTGTCAACTTGGGTAAAACAGAGCAATCGGTCTTATTTTACCTTAACATTATTTTGAAATTCCACATCAGATCTGGATGACACACAGACTAACGACGCTGGTCACGTGACGCGCTTGACAAGATGGCTGCCTAGGAGAGTTGCGAACCTTCCCTGATACCCCTCTTCTGCTTATAAATTACACAAGGAGCCGAATATTCAACATCTTATACCGGACAATACCTCAGTTCTGTGGGCAACATGTCTAAAGCGACCAGAAGTACAGTAAAACCGAGCGTTGCTGGTGGAAGCGGTAAAGGTAGCGAGGTGGCTAATGCTAACCAGGCGAGCCTAGCTCATGAGGAAGCTAACAGGGCCTTTACCTCTGAAACAACGAGTGGGGCAGCGTCGGGTGTACCCAGCGAGGTGGCTGTGGAGCTGGCTAAACTCTCGGCTCTTATCCTAGAAAAGTCTGAAAGCCACGACAAGAAGCTTGAAGAAATACGAAGAACAACGAACGCAACTGAGAAGAAAATGGCGGACATCGCTAGCCGGATTTCTGAAGTTGAGGACCGGCTGTGTTTTTTGGAGGATGCACACCAGAAGCAGGAGGTTAATCCCCTAGCTTCCAGCGCCGAAGTGGAGATACTGAGGGAGAAGATTGATGACATGGAAAACAGAGAACGTAGGAATAATTTGCGTTTTCTGGGTTTTGCTGAATCCTGTGAAGGAAGTGACATCGTGGCATTTCTAAAAGCAACTCTACCATCACTTCTCAACCTGGATTTTCCCGGAGGTTTGGATATAGAGAGGGCGCACAGACTGGGTCCATCGCTTGAAGGTAAGGGCAATCGGCCCTCCCGTCCGAGACCTATTATTGCTCGATTTGGGAGATTTCAAGACCGTGAACGCATCACTAAAGCAGCTCGTGAAGTGGGGAATCTAACTTGGGGAGAGAATCGGGTTATGGTGTTTCCTGATTACTCAAAGCTTCTCAATGACAAACGCAGGAAATTTGATGACTGCAAAAAACTATTACATGAGAAACGTGTTCGATTTTCTCTTAACTATCCAGCTGTGCTTATTGTGATAACATCGCAAGGGCGTGTGCGCTTCGAGGACCATAAGGCAGCCCTGGCATATATTAGTTCAATGGACACGTAATCCAGACTGTGAACACACACGTGATGGCAAGATTTACATTTTGGAATATATGGTCGCTTAATATTGGGAACTCATCTTTCAGATGGAAAGTTTGGATTTACTTTGGACTCAAGCGAATCTGACTGAAGACATTATGGGTGAAGTATACATTTTCTCCTTTTTTGTTTATGAAGTTTGAGCTCTGATAGATACTGAATATTATTAATTTAGTTGCATTAAATTTTTGATCTACGTTGGCGGCTGCAGCAAGGCCGAGCTCCATTTATGATTATCTGGTATTCTTGAATGTTAAGCTATCTGGTGTTCTTGAATGTTAAGCTCCTTTTTTTAATTTTATTTTATGGATGTGAGTTCAAAGCTGTTTTGCATAATATTCTGCTTAAATTGCATATTCTCCATCCATGTTGTTTAAGGAGGGGTGGGGAAGGTGGTGAGCTCTGGGTGGCATAGGTTAAGTGCATGATTGCGGACCAAAGTAAGGGTTGGTTACCCAAGTATAATTTAGTTAGAAATATTCTGAAGGTTCTTATTGACTTGGGAGTCGCTGGGTGGGGGGTTATGTGTGGTTTTTGGGATTGGTGTGTTTTTTATTTTTATTTTTTGCTCTGCCCTAGGATGTTTATATTGAGAATATGTTTACAATATATCTTGCTTTACATACATCGAGAAGATTTCATTCAGTAGTAATAATTTAAGTCTGATGAGCTGGAATGTCAAAGGGTTAAACAATGTTGTAAAGAAAAGGAAAATATTGTCCTTTATCAAAGCTAAGAAATGCCATATTGTATTTATTCAGGAGACACATCTCTCCCTGCTGGAATCTAATAGACTGGGTGCAGGCTGGGTTGGCTTTGTGGGTGCTAGCTGTGGCAACAGTAAAAGCAGAGGGGTTGCCACACTCATTGATAAACATCTACAGTTTAAATGCTTGAAGCAGAGTAAAGATACAGAAGGAAGGATGTTTTTGATGTTGTGCGAAATCCAAGGGAAAAAATTTATTTTGGCAAATGTTTATGCACCTAATGTTGATGACCCTTCTTTTTTTGGACAACTGGAGAAGAAAATAATGGATTTAGGGAATTATCCTGTTATTGCAGCGGGAGACTTTAATGAGGTGATGGACATGACGCTAGACAGAAGCGCTGTGATATCGCGCACCCCAAAAACACATACTGCACTTAAAGGTTTATGCGAAGCCAGTGGTCTTGTTGATGTTTGGCGGTTACAAAATCCTTCTGGAAGGAATTATACTTTTTACTCTTCTCCTCATCAATCTTTTTCAAGAATTGATTTTTTTCTAGTTACCCAATCATTAATGACAGCGGTTACCTCTACTAACATCGGGAACATAGTACTTTCAGATCATAGTCCTATCTATCTCTACATGAATGCGGTCAATACTATTGTGAGAAGTCCTAGATGGAGATTAAATTCTAGTCTCCTACTGGATGAAGCTTTTAAAGATTCCCTCAAATCACAAATTAAATTTTACATCGACACTAATGTTCCATCAGCTCCATCTGCCGGAGTGGCGTGGGAGGCACTAAAGGCTTACTTAAGGGGTTATATCATTCAGCAAGCTTCATTTAAAAAAAAAGAAAAGAAAATTAAATTAGTTGATTTAGAAAGAGAAATTGAGATCATAGAGTCTGATTTCAAAAGGAACCCTTCCCCAGTAAATTTAAACAAACTTACAAAATTGAAGTATGAATATAATATAATTATGTCAGAAAAAGCTGAATTTAGTTTATTTCGCGCCAGGCAAAAATATTTTGAAGAAGGAGATAAGGCGGGTAGGCTATTGGCTAGGTATATTAAGCAGAGAGAAGCCATGAGCTCCATCTCAGCTGTTAGGGATGGAAATGGTCAGCTGGTCTCAGACCCCCATGAAATAAATGTCGTATTTAGTGATTACTATAAGAATCTTTATAGCTCTGAATCATCAGCCTCATCAGAAAGTATCAATAAATTTCTATCTGACTTAAATCTACCCAGAATAAAAAAGGATCAACTTGTAGGTCTTGACCGTCCAATTACTACTGAAGAAATAGTGGGGGTAATAAAACACCTACCTTCAAATAAGGCCCCCGGGCTAGATGGTTTCACGTCAGAATTCTATAAAGCATTTCCAGAAGAATTAGCCCCCCTACTTTTAAATGCATATAATGAGTCATTTGACCAGAAAACGTTACCACCTACACTTTCAGAGGCTCTTATCACTCTCATTCTGAAAAAAGATAAGGAACCCTCAGAATGCAAGAATTATCGACCTATAAGTTTAACATCATATGATAGTAAAATATTATCAAAAATTTTAGCTAATCGATTAGACCGAGTTCTTACCACATTAGTGCATCCTGATCAGGTTGGTTTCATACGCTCTCGCTCCTCGGCGGATAACATTAGAAGGCTTATTGACATTATGTGGGAAGTACGGGATAGCCGGATGCCTATGGCTGCTCTATCATTAGATGCAGAAAAGGCATTCGACAGAGTTGAATGGCAATATCTATTTTCAACTTTGGAATGGTTTGGCTTTAGTAATAATTTCATAAACTGGATTCGACTTATATATGCTCAGCCAGTGGCATCCGTTCTTACAAACGGAATAATTGGCTCATCATTTAAACTGAAAAGAGGTACCAGACAGGGTGACCCCCTGTCCCCCTTACTATTTGCGTTAGCCCTGGAACCATTGGCAGTTGCTATTCGAAAAGAAGTTAACCTTCCGGGCATTTCTATAGGACATAATTGTCATAAGCTTATGTTGTATGCCGATGATATTCTTCTCTATGTGTCAGATCCGGCGAATTCTATCCCAACTTTGCTCTCTCTAATTAATGTATTTTCGGACATTTCAGGCTATAAGGTGTCACGATCGCCGGGGTGTGTGAGGGATTGAGTCCAATGTTGCAGACAGCAGACTCTCAGAGGCACGAGTAAGAAACAATAAACTTTAATGAGACAAATCAAAATACTGACGTGGCAGTAGAACATGAAACAAACTCAGGACTAAACTAAAACTGTGGCTTTAAAGCTCAAACTGTGGCTGGATTACTAGAACTCAAAACTAAAGAGACGTACTCACAGACCAGGGAGCTGAAGCGCAGCAGATACACATCACGACACACCAGGGGAAATGGACGAATGACCCGACAACATAACTGACTGCAGACAGAGTATATATACACACAGACAAGACAGGAAGTAACGACACGCACCTGGGAATAATTTAACAGAACAAGGCTGACTCTGAACATGGGGGAAACAAGGGTGACAGAACTCTAGGTTGAACTAATAATAAACAAACATGTGGACTACATTAAAAGGGGACCTAAACACATGTAGACTACACCAGAAGGTTGAACTAATAATAAAACAAACATGTGAACTAAATATGAAGACTGACTGAACTAAACTGAGACATGCAGCCTAAACTAGACGGGGACTTAACCATGAAGACTAAACCAGAAGGGGACCTAAGGGAAACATGCAGACTGAACTAGACGGGGACCTAAAATAAACATGAAGACTAAACAAGAATAAACACGAAGACAAGAACAACAGTAAGGAGCCATAAACACGAAGACAAGACCAACAGGAAGGAGCCATCCTTACAGTACCCCCCCCTCAAGGACGCCCCCTGGCGTCCCCAAAGAACACCCCCACCCCAAAAAAAACAGGGCGGGCGGAGGGAGGAAACGCAGGGACGGCGGGCACGAGAAAACACAAGGACAAGGGACAAAACACAAGGGCAACAAACCAAACACCTACAGGAACGGGACAAATGCTAAACACAAAAAGGCTAAACCTACAAAACCAACAAATGTCCAAACATCGAAGCCAGGACATCGACCTCGGGCAAGGACCCCTCAGGCGGCCGACCGGGAGACAGTCCAACGCGCAGGACCCCGTCCGGAGGACGACCGGGAGACCGTCCACTGCGCAGAACCCTGTCCGGCGGACGACCGGGAGACCAACCATCCAGCAGAGACATAACAGGCGAGCGACCCGGGGCCCGACCATCGAGCTTCCGTAGGAGACGAGGCCACAGGACAGCCGAAGACGAGAGCGGGACCCTCCGGGGCCCACCCAGAACAGGAGCCCCATCATGTGGCGCAGCGGCGCCAAGCAATGAAACGGCAGCTGTCCCTACGAGCGTCGAGGAGATGTCCACATCGAAGTCCACATCGAAGTAGAGACCCACCAACGGTGTGGAGACCACTGGCTACGAGACCTCTGGCTGCGAGACCTCTTGGGAGGAGTCCTCCAGGACCCTCCCGGAGCAGGAAACGTGAGGGGTTCCCTCCAGGGACCCCTCTGGACTGGAGACGTGAGGGGTTCCCACCTGAGACCCCTCTGGACTGGAAACGTGAGGGGCTCTCACCTGAGACCCCTCTGGACTGGAAACGTGAGGGGCTCTCTCCTGAGACCCCCCTGGACTGGAAACGTGAGGGGCTCTCTCCTGAGACCCCTCTGGAAACGTGAGGCGCTCGCTCCGGAGACCCTCTGTAGACGTGGAGGCGTCTGCGGTGCGGAGACCCTCTGTAGACGTGGAGGCGTCTGCGGTGCGGAGACCCTCTGTAGACGTGGAGGCGTCTGCGGTACGGAGACCCTCTGTAGACGTGGAGGCGTCTGCGGTACGGAGACCCTCTGTAGACGTGGAGGCGTCTGCAGTGCAGAGACCCTCTGTAGACGTGGAGGCGTCTGGCGAGGAGACGTCTGGCGAGGAGACGTCTGGCGAGGAGACGTCTGGCGAGGAGACGTCTGGCGTGGAGACGTCTGGCGTGGAGACGTCTGGCGTGGAGACGTCTGGCGACGCTAGACAGCAGAGAGCTTGCGGGGCAGCGCCCCCTGGAGCCGGAGACGGCGGGGCAGCGCCCCCTGGAGCCGTAGACGGCGGGGCAGCGCCCCCTGGAGCCGGAGACGGCGGGGCAGCGCCCCCTGGAGCCGGAGACGGCGGGGCAGCGCCCCCTGGAGCCGGAGACGGCGGGGCAGCGCCCCCTGGAGCCGGAGACGGCGGGGCAGCGCCCCCTGGAGCCGGAGACGGCGGGGCAGCGCCCCCTGGAGCCGGAGACGGCGGGGCAGCGCCCCCTGGAGCCGGAGACGGCGGGGCAGCGCCCCCTGGAGCCGGAGACGGCGGGGCAGCGCCCCCTGGAGCCGGAGACGGCGGGGCAGCGCCCCCTGGAGCCGGAGACGGCGGGGCAGCGCCCCCTGGAGCCGGAGACGGCGGGGCAGCGCCCCCTGGAGCCGGAGACGGCGGGGCAGCGCCCCCTGGAGCCGGAGAGGCGGGGCACGGGAGCCGGAGGGACAGGGCAGCGCCCCCTGGAGCCGGAGACGGCGGGGCAGCGCCCCCTGGAGCCGGAGACGGCGGGGCAGCGCCCCCTGGAGCCGGAGACGGCGGGGCAGCGCCCCCTGGAGCCGGAGACGGCGGGGCAGCGCCCCCTGGAGCCGGAGACGGCGGGGCAGCGCCCCCTGGAGCCGGAGACGGCGGGGCAGCGCCCCCTGGAGCCGGAGACGGCGGGGCAGCGCCCCCTGGAGCCGGAGACGGCGGGGCAGCGCCCCCTGGAGCCGGAGGCAGAGCCTCAGGGCAACAGAAGATGTGGATGGCACCTTCTGCGGTTGCTGGAGGCATGCCACCCTCTGGACAGGAAACTGGAGGGGCTCTCTCCCGAGACCCCTCAGGACAGGAAACTGGAGGGGCTCTCTCCCGAGACCCCTCTGGACAGGAAACTGGAGGGGCTCTCTCCCGAGACCCCTCTGGACAGGAAACTGGAGGGGCTCTCTCCCGAGACCCCTCTGGACAGGAAACTGGAGGGGCTCTCTCCTGAGACCCCTCTGGACAGGAAACTGGAGGGGATCTCTCCTGAGACCCCTCTGGACAGGAAACTGGAGGGGGTCCCTCCTGGGACCCCTCGGGACCCTCCGAAGACGTGGAGGCGTCGAGACCCACCGAAGACGTGGAGGCGTCTGCGGTGCGGAGACCCTCCGAAGACGTGGAGGCGTCTGCGGTGCGGAGACCCTCCGAAGACGTGGAGGCGTCTGCGGTGCGGAGACCCTCCGTAGACGTGGAGGCGTCTGCGGTGCGGAGACCCTCAGTAGATGTGGAGGCGTCTGCGGTGCGGAGACCCTCAGTAGACGTGGAGGCAGCGCCCTCTGGAGCCGGAGGCGGCAGGGCAGCGCCCTCTGGGGCCGGCAGGGCAGCGTCCTCAGAAGCCGGAGGCGGCAGGACGGTAGCGTCCTCAGGAGCTGGAGGCAGGACGGCTGCGTCCTCAGGAGCCGGAGGCAGGAAGGCAGCGCCCTCTGGAGCTGGAGGCAGGACGACAGCGCCCTCTGGAGCCGGAGGCAGGACGACAGCGCCCTCTGGAGCCGGAGGCAGGACGACAGCGCCCTCTGGAGCCGGAGGCAGGACGACAGCGCCCTCTGGAGCCGGAGGCAGGACGACAGCGCCCTCTGGAGCCGGAGGCAGGACGACAGCGCCCTCCGGAGCCGGAGGCAGGACGACAGCGCCCTCCGGAGCCGGAGGCAGGATGACAGCGCCCTCTGGAGCTGGAGGCAGGACGACAGCGCCCTCTGAAGATACTGGAGGAACATTTACACCCTCCACAGATGCCAGTGGTGCAACATCCTCTGTCAGTGCTGGAACCTCAGCACCCTCTGTTGGTGCAGGGACGTCAGCACCTTCAACAGGAGTCCTGGGAATCTTTACACCCCCTGGAGACATGGCTAAAGCGCCCTCTGAGGATACTGGAGGGACATCTGCACCCTCCACAGATGCCAGTGGTGCAACATCCTCTGTCAGTGCTGGAACCTCAGCACCCTCTGTTGGTGTAGGAACGTCAGCACCTTCAACAGGAGTCCTGGGAACAGTGCCCTCAGATGCCAGTGGTGCAACATCCTCCGTCAATGCTGGAACCTCAGCATTCCCTGTTGGTGCAGGGACGTCAGCACCTTCAACAGGAGTCCTGGGAACAGTGCCCTCTGTTACTGCAAGGCACGCAGCGTCAGCGCCCTCTGTGGAGGCTGGAGTGAAAGCACACTTTAAAACAAATGCTTCATCTTTCAGAGCTTTAACCAATGTCAACATCTGAGTGAGGCCTGGGTTGGATATTAAACAAGTACTTTTATTGATTATGTGTTCGATAATGGAATAAGTCTTATATTTATAATGTGGGTCCAGGTTATTGACAGCAGCGTAAAACAGTCTTTCTATCTGCTGTAGAATGTGTGTGGCCTCCTCCGATCTGTCTATCACAGCGACCCCTGTGGTCGATGAGTGATTAGGCAGCTCCTCATCAGTTATGTGAGGAGGCTTCCTCTCGGTTGTGCGTCGTGCAGGAGACTCCGTGTCCCCTGCAGACGCGTTGTGGGGACACCCCCCCCTCAAAGCACGTCCCACCCGAGACGTCACAGAACGAGGGCACCCCTCCCCCAGCGAAATCCCCCCAGGCTTTTCAGAACGCGTGGGAGAAACGGAGGGGGAACCGGGCTGAAACCCGGAAACATGTGTCTTTGCCGGTCGCCGCCTCCTTCGGCGACGCCGTGTTTCAGGAACTGGATCGGAACCGGACTCTGGGCCCGATTTGTCTTCGGACGCTTCCCACAAGGAAATGGCTCGCACAGGAGGGAAGGAGGAAAACTGTGTGGAGCGGCCATTTCCGCGTCTTCCTCTTGCTCGTTCCTCAACCAAGAGCGGAGACGGAAGCTCTTCGTGCGCAGGTACGTGGAAGCTCACGCCGCTCACGTGTATGACGGCTGCTCCTGCCGTCATCTTCTGCCTCTGATGAGAATCTGAATTTATCTGTCTGCTGGACTCAGGAATGGTCGGGTCATATTCTGTCACGATCGGCGGGGTGTGTGAGGAAATGAGTCCAATGTTGCAGACAGCAGACTCTCAGAGGCACGAGTAAGAATCAAATAAACTTTAATGAGACAAATCAAAATACTGACGTGGCAGTAGAACATGAAACATAAACTCCGGACTAAACTAAAACTGTGGCTTTAAAGCTCAAACTGTGGCTGGATTACTAGAACTCAAAACTAAAGAGACGTACTCACAGACCAGGGAGCTGAAGCGCAGCAGATACACGTCACGACACACCAGGGGAAATGGACGAATGACCCGACAACAAAACTGACTGCAGACAGTATATATACACACAGACAAGACAGGAAGTAACGACACACACACACCTGGGAACAATTAACAGATGACTACACCAGAAGGGGACCTACAATAAACATGAAGACAAACGAGAATAAACATGAAGACTAAACAGGGACCTATAATAACATGAGATATGCAGATTATAATGGACTAAATTAGAAGGGAACCTAAACACATGACTACACCAGAAGGGGACCTAGATGCAGACTGAACTAGACGGGGATGGACTAAACTAGAAGGGAACCTAAACACATGACTACACCAGAAGGGGACCTAGATGCAGACTGAACTAGACAGGGAACTAAAATATAACAAACATGTAAAACCAATCAGACGGAGACAGAAGGAAGCCACCCTTACAGCAGAGTGATTGGATTTTATGAGAGTCGAGGGGAAGGGATCCAGTTCGCAGGATGAAGGCTTCATTTTCTTGATGATGGTCTCCACCTCACTCTGAACAACTTCATCAAAGCTGTTTAGGGTCCCAGAACACAGATGGGTAGATGGCAAACGAAGATCAGGGAGGTTGTGGAGCTGAGATCTGATAGTGTCAACTTTGTTTTTAAAGGATGAAAGGAACAGGTTGCATTTTTGAACAGAGTCCTCAGGAGTTTGTTTAATGGTACTGTATTAAGCAGATGAGTTATTGTGGAGAAGAGCTGTTTAGAGTTTCCAGGGTAGTTGTTGATGATGTTGGAATAATATTTGGAGCGTGCTTCTTTAAGAGAATAGGCGTAGGCTTTCTGATGTTCGTTGTATGCCTGCTTATGTACAGAGAGACTAGATGATTTTACACATCTCTCAATAGCACGGCCAGATGCCTTCATCTTGCGCAGCTCACCAGTGTACCAGGGGCAGAACGGGAGAAAGACACCAATCTTGTCTTCAAGGGAGCATGTAGGTCTAGAAGCTCCTGGAGAGATTGGTTATAGTAATCCACAGAGTCATTTGCAGATGAATGATTGACAACGGTCAGGGAGTGAAGATCAGCGGACAGAACATCAGGGGAAATGTTTTTAAAGTCACGAAACTGGATAGGTCATTTTGAGTTTGAAGCAGGCGAAGTTGAAGGCACTTCCAGGGAGATGACACTGTGGTCCAAGACACCCAGGTCATATACAGATAAGTTATTAATGAGTACAGTGTCTGTAATCACCAAATCCAGAGTATGCCCCCTGTTGTGCGTAGGGGCGTCAACATGTTGAGTGAGATTGAGAGAGTCCAAAAGAGACTTAAAATCTGTTGCCAGAGGGGAAGAGAAATTGTCCATGTGGATATTTAAATCGCCAAGAAAAATAGTTTTCACAGGTGAGGTGCAGAAAAAAGTGATGAGGTCATGCATCTCTGAGTTAAATGAAACATGCGGTTTGGGAGGCCTATAAATCAATATAACGTTCATCAGGAGTGGGGCTTTGAGGTTGAAGGCCAAACTTTCAAAAGAAGAAAAATCCTGAGAAGCCATATGTGACAATTTTAAATTACTGTGGTAAATTACAGCCAGACCACCATGGCAGCCAGTGCAACGGGCTCTCTGCAGATAACTGTATCCAGAGGGACAAGCTTCATTTAGAGAACTGTACACATCTGGTTGATGCCAAGTTTCTGTAAGGCACATGAGGTCCAAGTTCTTCTCCAGAATGTGATCATGAATTAGACATGATTTGTTGGATAGTGATTGTACATTGAAAAGTTCTATTTTAATAACAGTTGGAGTAATAATAATAATAATAATGAATTCAATTTATAACGCACTTTTCATTAGTGAAAATCTCAAAGTGCTACACACATTGAATGCTACACACATTCATACACCAGTAGCAACAGACTACCATGCAAGGCGCTTTCCAGTCCTACCGGGAGCAACTCCGGGTTAAGTGTCTTGCCCAAGGACACAACAACACATGGTGTGGGGAACCGGGATTCGAACCGCCAACCTTCCAATCGGGGGACGACTGCCATTACCACTACGCCACGGCCGCAGAGTAGAAGACTTTAGAACAGGTTTAAGCAGACTGAAGTCCACTCCACGTTTTCCTTGCCACTTCTTGTACTGTGGACTACAAGGGACTACAGACGTAGCGCTCTGATGACGTAATCGAGGTGCGACACGTCGCGTAGACCAAACAGAAGGTATCGAGTTAGAGCCAGCTTGCCGAGAATAAACGGATTTCTTCTGAGAGCTTCTATGGATGTAATGAGGTCTACGCAGAAGTCCCAGTTGTTTGATGGTGGAAACAGAAGGAGGAATGGAGCAGTTGTTAAGTCCAATCAGCTGCGAAGCGGAGTAGGACAACATTGAGCCAGCCAAGCCGGGGGAAGCTAGCACAGAGTTAGCCGCTAACAACAGACCCACGGCTCCGAAAAAAATATCCAAGAAGCAGTGAGATGTAACATGAACGAGCATACCTTGAAAAGGAGCACAGGAGAAAATCCAGAACGGTCCAGATGACACAGGAGGTTGACAGAGGAAGCAGGTAAGCGAAACAATAAATGCAGCTACGTACGTAGTTCTCCAAGCAAAGTTCGTGCAAAGTTCTTGCTGGAGTTTGACAGGAGGTAGACAGCCCAATATTCCGGTTAGGAAGTACTAACTAAGCTGTACGTAAGGTCCTTGATTTAAAAAACCCACTGGACAAAACAAGTCCAGATAAATATCCAAAAAGATGTCCAAAAAATAGCAACAGTAAAATAACTTTTTAGCGCGGAGAAGCGGCGACATCACAACATCACGCCAGGCGTCCTCTCCCGTCAAAACCTGATCTGTTCTCAGGAAGGAGGAACGCTGCACATTTCTTTGAAACTTAACAAGATAAGCACCTAAAACAATTATTTGTTTTGTCATTCATTCATTCAACCTTTATTTAAACAGATAAATCACATTGAGTCTCAAAGACTCATTTACAAGTGAGATCTGCTGGACAGACAAAAGTGATGAAAAATAACACATAGGGTTTGGAGACAAAAAAATTCCTAACACATTTCTGACCTGTGAAGGTCAAACATGTGGTAATGAAAAAAATCTCGCACACAAGCACATAATGACACCGACATTACGCAGAAGGGGGAGGAGAGAGGAGTCTCAAAGGCAGGTACTTGGGGGGGGGGCTGCCGGCCACTGCCAGAAAACGAAGCCAAAGTTCTGAACCGATGACAAATGTTTTTTCAGCTGGGCTCCACTGACGTCCATGGAGTAGCAGATTTGGGAGGACATTTTTGCTCGACATTACAGCAAAAGTGTGTTTCAGTTGAACTTTTACTTAATAAATGTACTTTAATGGTCATAATAGCTGAATTTCGCTGGGGAGGTGCAGCAAAATGAAGCTGATTTGAAGGTTGCTCCAAGCGAGCTGGAAGAAGATGGCAGGCTGATTGTGTCATTTATAGCCACTTTTACCTATTACATGACACAATGGCATGCCATACTACTCGAGTGCCATAAAGTGGCTGAAAATGGTAGTGTTCAATATTATCAGTCAGAATTAATGAAAACGGTCATATCTCAGCCAAACATTGGTTTATAAATATGGGGGAAAAAATCCATAAATATGTAGCTTCGTCATACAAGTCGCTGGGCATTCAAGTTATGCAAAAACAGCGACATATATGCCGAAAAATATGGTAATGTATTCATCTTGGTTCACTTATTGTCAATAAATCAATACTGCAAACACTTCTCAGGATTTTCAGGTTCTCTTGTTTTGTTTTATCAACAATCCATAAATGCAGCATTGCATTTGTGTACAATGTGTACTTGTACAGCAGTATGTGCATGTGTGCACATGTACGCACATACATATACAGCTGTACTTATGTACATGCTCGCTAACACTTGTGACATTTCATTTTGTATTGTTTTACAAACATTCGATCTGGGATTTACAGTGTATTTGCAGGCGCAACACAGAAAACAAAGAAAGAGACGCGTGTGTGTGTGCGTGCATGCTTGCGCACTCTGGCAGTGACGGTCATTCAAGCAGAAAAGACCCCTCGTGTCACCTATTAACACACTCTCGCCTTTGACCCTAAACTGCACTGAATGGCTCTCTAATGGAGGCCAGACTTTGAGCTTGTGTGAGTGTGTTTGTGTTGGCTTTCACATGAGCTCAGACTCAGTTGTGTCCATCTGCCCAAGCATGAGAGTGGCAGACAGTAAGAGACAGGTCGAGCGGACACGGAAAAAGAGCTTGAGAGTAAAAAAAAAAAAAAAAAAAGAAGTGACCCCTGAAAGTGGAGGAAGTTTACTCAACCAACTCTGCAGAGCCCCGGGAGCTGCTCTATTTATAAAGACAGCAAACCCTCACTAGATACGTGTGTGTACTCAAGAGTGTGTTTTCATGTGCTGTTTGTGCGAGTGCTTTTGAGCAGATGTGTGTTGCCCCACGGCGCATGTGTGCGTTAAAATTAATAAATATGTTCAATTAAAGGCTTCCTGTTATTTAGCGGTGAGGCCAGAGGAAGTTATTTTGTGGTACACTGATAATTTTGGTCAGAACACTGGGCTATAAATACTGTCAGTGCTATGCACTCTAGCCTGCCTTCCTCTCTTCACTCTATTCCTCCATCCCTCCCCGAAAATGAAAAACTGGTGTGCAGCAGGAAAACAAGGGCAAAATAACCATGCAGGGAGTTGTTTTTAGACCTTTTACAACCTCCCTCTTTCCAGTTTACTCTGGTGTCAGGTTAATCTGGATGAACTAGGCTTTGTGTGGCGGAACGTCCCTGGGGATCATATGCAGAAAAAACTCATACATTGATGTGAATTAAGCTGATTTGATCTAGTCTCAGATTTCACTATGTAAGGACAAAACATTGCATAGTTTTATTTTTCAGAAAGAAAAACACCTTTGCTACAAGAAAACCAGAAATGTTTTTGATCCCAACAAATACGTGGAAAGCGTCAACATCATGTTTGTCATTCGAACAGGTAGCATCTGTGTCAAAGCTTGGTGTCGCTACTGAAACTGGGGACGACACATTTTCAATGATTCACTGGATCACGTGACTATAATCGACACAGGCGCTGTGTGGTTTAGTTTGTCGATTCTTAAATGTGTCACTCTGCTGACATGTGTGGTTATTGGTGCATAAAATACAGTAGGTATTGATTTGCACATTAAAATATTCCCAGCATACAGACAGTAGTTTACTTTTGTTTGAACATTTGCTGGAAAAGAAAATGGTATTTTAGTGCGACTTTTAATTAGCAAAATCAAGTTTTTTTTAATTTTATTACAAAGTATTCAGTACAAACAAATACAAGCCAGAATGGTAAAAAAAAAATGAAGTTATGATGGATAGTAAAATTGACCAAATTGGGCCGGCCAAGAAGCTGGCAGAGGACATATACTTGTTAAACTAGCAACAGATCAGGTTAGTAATAGGATGGAGTTGGTACTGTATGTGATAAGCAGCGGCGCAGCGGTGGAAAACTGTACGCGGTGCAGCGGCGGAGGAATACTGCACTGTACTGTACTGTGAATGCGGTTTTACGTCATAAACGGAATGCGGAATACGGCGGATGGACCAGTTTTATGTCGTATAGCAGCGGCGCAGCGGCGCAGCGGAGCGGCGCAGCGGCGCAGCGGAGCGGCGCAGCGGCGCAGCGGCGCATCGGCGGAAAATATTGTACTGTATATGGTGCAGCAGTGGAGGAATGCTGCACTGTACTGTGAACGCGGTTTTACGTCGTAAACGGAATACGGAATACGGCGGATGGACCGAGGACAGCGTCACCAGCATCCCAGTAGGCCATTAACTCTTTTTGCCCTTCATTATGGCTCCCAAACTATGTGTTTTTTGATAATTATGTAGGGTACTGTGTTAGGATAGGCTAATGTTGCTTGGTAATAACAGTACTGTAAATGTATATGGTGTAGTATGTACGTATTTTCCGACTTACGTCGAAAATCGGTTTACGATGCGGCGTAGGAACGGATCTACGTCGTAAGTCGAGGACTACCTGTAAATGCACTTTAATGGTCAAATTAGCTGCATTTTGCCGGGGCGCTGCTGCAAATGATTTGATGGTTGCTCTAGGCAGATGATAGTGTCATTATATGGCAAGCCGATTGTGTCATTAATAGCCACTTTTACAAAGTACCTATTACATGATGCAACGGCATGCCATACTATTCGACTGCCATCTAACAGCTGAAAATGGTAATGTTCAATATTTTCAGTCAGAATGAATGAAAATGGTCATATCTCAGCCAAAAATTGGTTTATAAATATGGGGGAAAAAATCCATAAATACGTTGCTTCGGCATATAAGTCACAGGGCATGTAAATTATGCAAAAAAATGTGACTTATAGAGCGAAAAATACAGTACTTTATATAGGTGAGACAAAAATACACATTATATTTGGGAGATAACTGGGGAAAATAAAAAGCACTTATGGATTTATTAATTAATTATATTTTAGTGCATTTTAGTGCATGAGTAAAATAAATACCTTAAAATTTTTTCTTCGATGTGTTTTTTGTGTGTTGTCATGAAAAAAGCAACAGAAGTCATCAAAGATGGTTATGTATCCAAATGCATTAGACTTGAACAATAATGAGGCTTCAAACAGATCCAAACATACCAACATGGAAAGCGGGAACATGTACAGTATAGACTTCATAGGTTGAGACAGGACCCGCTGACACTTGCACTAATTTGCACTCAAGGATGCAAGTGGTTACCACGTGAGGTAGGCCTGGAAATTCTTTCAAGGGTACGTTAATATTCCAGATGCTTTTATAAACAACAAAGCCTCCAAACTGGAGAACGGAAATTCAATTTGGACGCAGCTACGCGTGGCGATGCAAAGATGTTTATCTCTCCCTCCCTATCTCTGTAGCCGGATGACTGAGTGGCCACTGAATGTTTACCTATGATAAGGACTCTCTGTTTGACTACCAGTTAGGCAGCAGAGGGGCCACTTTGGGAAACCTAGATTTTACAGGAATTTAATTGTTACTTTTGGCAGAATCAGCTGAGTGAAGGTGGCCTTCAATAGCAGAGTCAGAATAAATGGAGCAGTACTTTTCATGACCTGTTTAGTCATCTGTTTGTGTGAGATGAGTTAAGGTTTGTGCAGAAAAACTTCTATTTGAGCTTCTAACCTCTGTAGTGCATGCCAAAGGCATAAATGTATGAAATGACAGGTGAAGAACGTGTTTCACAGGAAACTATAGACCTTGTACAATAGACACAAAGCTTCCCCACTTACAGGCCATGCAACTGGGAGACATATATGGAGAGATTTTTATTACAGGAAGTAAAAAAAAAAAAGCCTTCAGACAGCTTTGAGAAGAGGAAAGCCAAAAATACAGGAACAAACCTAACTTTGTGTAAGATGTCCTGATACATGTTCAGTAATCCAGGTAGATAAATCGAACAAGGTTGAGTCAAATCCTGTGGACGGATTCTTCTTTGATGAAACGTTTTGTCTTTTATCGACTTCTTCAGTCTTACAAATAATCTGACCAGACAAGTAAGTCATTTCTAAAATAATAAATGGAATTTATATATTTATGTAAACAGTATATCTGTTTGGAGGGTCTGAGGGAGGGGCTCGTTTTACTCTGCAAAGGTCACTAGTCCAACTCGATTAGGACTATTTATAGAAAGCTAGCTGTCTGTATTGAAAGAAGTAAAAAAATAATTTTTGAACATATTTCTGGCTATTCGTTATTTTCTATTAAATCAAGTGCAGAAGCATGATTAAAATGTCTACAACCAGAAAACTTTAGTTACAGCTGTCACTATCTGCACAAATGTAACAAAGATCATTTGTTCTAAACTCTATAGCTTTATTTAAAATTCATTTTGTAAAGGGGATATACTTTAAAATTCAGTTCACTGATTCCTTCTCAATGTTACCATATCTCACCATAATATTGGTTTTCATTTAGACTGTTACTGTATGAGGTGCCTTTACAGTAAGCTTCATGTTCATATTATACCTTGAAGAACGCAAGTTCATGTTGATTCCACGGTACAACAACACCTTTCAAAACGTTAAAGACATTTGGGCTTTGTCAAACAATTGTCTAACTAATAATTGTTAAAATTGCAGCAGACAAATACCAATAACTGATACCAGTAATTGGCAAATTACTAACATTAGTGAAAAAATTTCTGAGAAAAATAAACTTGCATGCAATTCTGCATCCAAATTACATACTGTAGTTAAATTATTGTACTTTAAAGGAGAGGGACATTCTGGCCTGTTATTAGCGCACATAAAGGTCCTCATAGAGGACTCATTTACATGTCTCTCTTGTAAATAAGTCCTCAAGGCTTAATGTGAACTAGCCTGTATACATAAAGTTTGAATGAATGAAATTAAAAAATTCTGCTTCTCCGATGCGATTGGGGCGTTTTAGAGCTTCTGGCATGAGCAGCTAACACATCTGGAAAGGCACCATCAATGCAGAAATGTCAGGATGTGTTATGATGATTGAATGTGATCCAAGCTAAAAAAAAAAAGACTGGCATGGCAGCAAGCAAAAAAAACACTCGGAACAACAACAAAAATCACAAGGAGCTCGGGGGAAACAGGGCAGGAGACAAACAGGATGACCAAATGAGAATGAAGATAAAGATCAAGACAAGAAAGGTACATAAAGATTTTTGGGAAAACACATGTTCCCATCCAGACGTCTTCTTCAGGGAAGGCCTTGCATATTTCAGCAACACACTGCTACACCACATACTACAGCAGCATGGCTTCATAGTTGATGTGCTCAACTGGCTTGAAACGTCTTGCTGCCATCAAACTCTAAATTGACTTTTTTTTTATGATGCACTTTCTTTGTTTGATATCATAAGCGGTTTGATAGTTTGGTATGCTTATTAATAAAACACAGATTAATGATATTTTCAAATTATTGCATTCTGTTTTTACATTTTGATTTGATGTTTATTCATTCATTTTTAAAGAACAATACAAGACAGTTTCATCAGATACAAGAATACAAGTAGGATAAAATGAAAGGAGCAGAAAGAAGATGAAATCTTATTATATCTGCCCCTTATTTCACTGTTTGTTCAACCAATGTTAACCTTCAAGCTACATCACAAAATGAATAATTCTACTTAATTTTACTAACTGTAATACACAAACTACATCACAAAATGAATAATTCTACTTAATTTTTCTAACTGTAATACACAAACTACATCACAAAATGAATAATTCTACTTAATTTTTCTAACTGTAATACACAAACTACATCACAAAATGAATAATTCTACTTAATTTTTCTAACTGTAATACACAAACTACATCACAAAATGAATAATTCTACTTAATTTTTCTAACTGTAATACACAAACTACATCACAAAAGAATAACTCTACTTAATTTTTCTAACTGTAATACACAACACACTAAGCTACATCATCAGTCAACATAAGTGTAATATACAAACACACTAAGTTACATCATATATAGTTTTTGAGCAAGTCCTTTTTGACCTTTTTCTTAAATGTATACATTGATTTTGCATTTTTAACATCACTCTCCAGAGCATTCCACAATCGAACTCCCTGAATTGAGGTAGACCGTCCCTTTAAGCTGGTTCTGAATTGTGGTTTGATGAATATCTCTGTCCCTTTGAGATTGTAATCACTTTGTCTTTTTATAAAATTTCTTTGGATATTTAAAGGTAATGTGTTATTATGAGCCCTATACATAACTGATAAAATACTATATTCTACCAATTCCTGGAATTTCAATAAATTTAGCTGAAGAAACAAGGTGTTTGATGGGTGACTGAAATTTTTTCTGGTGATTACTCTTACAGCTCTCTTTTGTAAAATAAAAACAGGCTTTGTAATTGTTTTGCACGCTTTTCCCCAAACCTCAATACAATAGATTAAACGTGGAACAATGATTGTGTTATACAACATATACAGAGCTTTATCAATTTTACACAGCAAACCACATCAATGTCCTCACCTGCTGAGAAAACTAAAGACCTTTCATGTCAGAAGGAGCACACTGACCTTGGTTCACAAGTTCCTGATTGAGTCCATTTTAACTTTGAATATTTCATCCAGGCTCAACCTCATTAATGTAAAACAGAAAGCTAAATACACCGAATAATTTAACTATCAAGTGCAATAACTGGCTCACCTCAGTCTCCTCTGTCAGACTTCTACAGCTGCTCAGTGACTGAGAAAGCCACCATGATCACCAAGGACCCCTCACATCCACTACACAACTGCTTCCAGATGTTTCCATCAAACAGGGGTTACAGAGTCCCACTGGCCCGGAAGAGATTCATAAAAAAAATAATTTGTACATCTACAATAATGTTCTTAAACAAAGCTAAAGAGACATATCATAATGGTGATAAATAATGGTGATAATGTGATCTATCGACAGCATCTATCTATCTGGATTGTGCTACATCTTGTAGTTTATTACTTAAATGGACAAAACAATTAACTTTTTGTTTTTATTAAGGAAAAAAACATTTAGAAAATAAATGAATGTTTGTAATTATATGTTTGCAGTAAAGAGATCTGGCCCACAGTCACTCAGCTGCTTAGCTTTATGCTCAGGTTGTTAGTCTGAATGGCATGTCCTAATTAAGAACAAAGCGAGCACAGCTTTGAGTTTACAACACGACCCATCAAATCAGCAACTCACAGGAAACTCTGGCCCTCCACAAAATCTGTCCTGGAATCCCTGACAAAGTTCAGGAGGGGAGCAACGCAAATAAACACACAATGGATTTACCATTTCATGTTCAAATTCCCCAATACCAAAACGCTCAATCAGAACCATTTAATATTACATCTGAATCCATAATTTTTATTGTCAGTCTGGCAGTCCCAAATCGTTTGTGATAACTTTGTGAGTAATGTTCTCAAGCCAATCGAGGCTGCCCTGGGACTTTATGCCCCCAGCAACATAAGAACTCTCTGTTTACTCATCCCATAATAAGGCTCACTCAGCTGAGGACATCTTGATTAGGTCTGCTGAACGTCTGGTTCTCATTTACCCAGGAAGATGAGACCGACAGAAGAAAGGAAGGAGAAAGATTACAAGAACGCTGAGTTAAATGAATAAGGAGAAGTGATTAGCTAAAATTGAAAACAGGAAATGTAGCATAAAGCAGCAAAGCTGTTTTAATTATCTGATTTTTGCTATTTACAAGTTAAAGTATAGCTTTTTGTACATGTGGCAACATTTTTGATCTGGCTTAGTAACAGACTGATTCTGAGTGTTTGCACTTACGGTATTCATATGGCATTAAAAAAATCTACCTCAGTTACCCTCTGTAAGGATGTGGCAAACTTTTCTGATAAGCTTCTATCCTGGGAAAAGTTGACACAGTACTTAACAGCAAACTTCCAATAAGTTCTAGACTGTTGGGGTTTCTTTTGCGATATCCTTGGAAGAACATCGTGCTATTCATTCTTACCGAATCCAAATGCAAACATGCAAGTGAGCAACTATTGAGAAGTTTCTGGACATCATGGTAACAGAGAACACTTTGCTTCTGCAATGGTGGTTTCCAGTGCTGGGCAACGCTAATCCAAAAATTAGTTCCGCTATTTCTAAAGCACTTATTAATTTATTTAGGTCCGCAATTTCAAAAGCGCTTATGTATTAGCAATGCTAGCGGAAGCTAAATGCTAATGCGCAAATGGCGAACTACTTTTTTTAATCCAGCAGATTTGACCATTTCGTGAAACGGTTAAGCTCAGAAAAACCTTGTGCTATAAAGTCAGCTAAGAAATATATTTTTTCTCAGCAAAGAAATAATTGTTTTTACCGTGTTTTGTTGTAAAGTCCTTTGCTTCTGTGGTCACCGCCATTTTGAACAGGGCAAATGGCGAACTACTTTTTTTAATCCAGCAGATTTGACCATTTCGTGAAACGGTTAAGCTCAGAAAAACCTTGTGCTATAAAGTCAGCTAAGAAATATATTTTTTCTCAGCAAAGAAATAATTGTTTTTACCGTGTTTTGTTGTAAAGTCCTTTGCTTCTGTGGTCGCCGCCATTTTGAACAGGGCAAATGAGGCGCTGACGCGTCGCGTAGGCCGCTGAGAAACATCCATAAGTTCACCCTCCATGTTAAAAACTCTTCGTCTGACTCTTCGAAAACAAGCAATAAGGCTGCAGAGTAACACACTGGCTGCTAACTGCTATAGAGAGAGCGCTCTCTCTAGCCAAGAGACTGAGGGGGACGCTTTTTTGTCACGGACCACATCCGGCGCTGACAGGATATGGTCTGTTAGCAGTCGTCCGGTTGATTTAAGAGCCCGTAAATAAGTTTTTTCGTTTTTACTGATAGATAATTAGTTATTAGCGGTACTGCATTTTAAATAAAAATAGCGCAAATCCGCTTATGAATTATAAAAGTTAGTCAATCCGCTGTAACGCTGACAAATTGTTTAGGTCCGCTATAAGCGGATTAGCGCTTTAGCGCTCCCTAGCAGTCTAGTGCCCACCTTTGGTGGTTTCATTGATTACAGTTTAGGATTATTTTTTTTGGGGGGGTGGGGGGGTTGCAAGTACCTTTTAGGTGTGTTAAGATGGAGTTGTTTTTGTGTTTACTTAGGTCGACTAGTTGTGTCCATCCTGAATCAGTATCTGAATCAGAATCAGTTGTGGATGTACAGTATATCCAATGAGGACTTAGTAGTTTCAATACATTTTGTCCGGTGGTTAATGTGATATTTTCCTAACA
>JBBPBX010021313.1:22246-42500 GCA_038048925.1 Garcialebias charrua
CAATCTCTAGACCAGTGTTTGCCAACCTGGGGGGCCTGACCCCACCATGGGGGGTGCAAGAGAGCTCAGTGGGGGGGTCGCATAATTTGTCTGCTCAGAGGTTAGAGGTTGTAAAAATATCCATTTGTCTGTGTAAAAACTTTAGAAAATATGCTTTTATTTTTGATTATAATGTTTGAAATATCATCAAATACTGATTAACACTGAAGAACCCTCATTTTGCTTATGTTAAGAGTTTTCTTTAACGTATCATGTTAAAAACTAAAGTCTAGAACGTTTTATTAGGACGGCAGTACTGCTCTCAGCCGGCGCTGCCTGAGTGAGAAGAGGCTTTGATGTGGTTTTACGAATCATAGCACAAAGAAAACTACGTAAATAAAAATGCACAATATAAAATTGTGTTAATCTACTTTTTGAGGAGGAGGCAGGTCCGACTGGCCGGTTATTTAAAAAAAAAAATCATGTTAAGCTCAGAGGGACAACCGGTCACCGGCTGTGCATGCCCTGCTGAACCACCTGTTAGAAATGTACTTGCGACCTGTCCAGGGTGTACCCCGCCCCTTGCACAGTGATTGCTGGACATGGGCACCGGCGACCCCCGTGACCCAAAATGGAAGAAGCGGGTAAAGATAATGGATGGATGGATTTCCAAGAAAATGGATACAAAAAGTTTTGGACTGCCAAAGGACAAGTCCTTGCACCCAGACTGTCCAAACACACTGATGATGATTATTCTTCCATTCAGCACTACTTACTGTCTGAGGCAGCCTTCAGCCTCTTGTGTCAGTAAAACCAAAAGCTGCAACAGACTTGATGTCCACCAAGACTTCAGGTTGTCTGTGACAAACACCACGACATCAAACCCTGGTCAGAAACATCAAGCCCAGGGTGACCAACAGACTGACAGAGACACAATGTACTGGTGGCTTAAAGTTATTACTGGGTTTCTGTTTTAATAATATGCACAGTGTATAAACACGCACTCATACATTTTAAATATACAGGTAGTCCCCGACTTACGAACAAGTTCCGTTCCTACGTGACGTCGCAAGTCAAATTTCGTCGTAAGTTGGAAAATACGTCCAAACTGCACCTTATACGTACAATACTGTATTTTACCAAGCACTTAGCCTATCCTAACACAGTACCCTACATAATTAGCAAAAAACACATACATTTGGAGCCATAATGAAGGAAAAAAATAGTTATTTTCCTACTGGGAGATGGTGGAGTCTTCATCCGTCTGTTAGCATGTTAGCTCGTTGCTCAGCTGTAGCCTCTCTGTCTCGTAAACCTCCGGTCCAAACAATGAGGTCTCCTGTACTTTTCCACGCGTGGTCCAGAGTTTTACAGTAAGGTCTGTTAGCATGTTAGCCCCTCCTAACCTCCTCTGCCTCCGGTCTGCCTGTAAACAATGAGGTCTCCTGTAATTTTCAGCTGTAATCCTCCGCCCTGTAATTTTCCATTGTCGTGGCCGCTAAGGTACACTCTCCCGTAAGTCGAGGACTACCTGATATAGATATATCTTGTTTGTATACAAACTTTGCTGTTTTAATTTTATTTTCCAGCCTGCTGTGCCATCTGTATTTTTTTAATTTTTTTATTTAGTCATTAAATTTGTTTTAGGGTGGCAGGAAAAAACTTTGGTCTTGGTCCTAGCTCATTATTCAGATCAGAATTAAATATTTTTCCAAACCAAGTTGTCTCAAAAAGCTATTTATCACAGGTAAGACATATATTAAATTTACAAACAAATCCAATTCAAGTCATTATAATTTTAAAGTAAAAAGCCTTCTGCTCTTTTAACTCTTTTTCTGTTGTGTTATACATGTTTATGTGTATGTTTGTATGTATATCTATACTGCATATGTGTATTATGTGTACATGCATATATGCAGGGCCGGATTTGGGAGGATGGGGGCCCCTGGGCTTGGGTCAACATGGGGGCCCTTTTTTTCTTTATTTGTTTGTTTTGTTTTGGTTCAGATGATGAGCAGAAAATGAATGAATAGTAAGTTTTCACAACTTACAACTTTAATATGCCAGTTGTCACAAACTACAAACAACCCTGAACTGGTTTCTAGAAAGACAAAACCACATGTTAGGGTTTGAAACTAGAATATGATGCTTGCATCACAAACCATGTAACCCAAATAAGAAAACAATACTCAACCCCGAAAAGTTTGAAACTTTGAGCCTGTCTTATAATGCAGACATGCACTGCCCTAACCAGTAACACCAAGCCCTTTCAGTACTGAGAGAAAGGGTTATCAGACATTTAAGCCTTAGTTTGATATTTTAATAAATTTTAATAATATTTTAATAAAATTTTATATATTTTAATAAATTTTAATAAATATTTCATTTTTTTCTCTCTTATTGTATTGTATTATTTTGTTGTTTTAATCATAAAATGAATGAATAAATAAATCAAATCAAATCAAATCAAAAATGAAAATTTAAAAGACGCCCACTTTTCTGGATTTTTTAACTGCAAATTCCTTGACCAGATCACTGAAGTCCAGCTTTCTCACTAGATCACTCTCAATAGACATGAGAGTCAAATGGTTCAGTCTTTCTTGTCCCATTGTGGATCTGAGTCTATTTTTAACTATTTTAAGCTTGGAGAATGATCGCTCACCACTTGCATTTGTGAGAGGAAATGTCAGGTAAAGCCTGAATTCAATATTCACATTTGGGAATATGTCCCGCAGTTTCTTTTACCTAATGAATTTTAAAAGCAATGGAGCAGATGTGATGCCTTTATCACAAATAAAATCTTTAAACTGGACAATTTCCTCCACAAAGTTTATTTTTTATTTTTTTTATTGAATCAAAAACAAAAGAACAGAAACAATATAACAAGGCATACAATACACATAAACAACAACAGTTGAAAAGACAATTAAACTAAGCAAAGAATTATTAATAAAATTCTAAACAGCAGCATAAAAAAGAACAATATGAGAAACATAGCACAAAATTAAATTGCATGTGCAAGAGGAGTTTTAAGTTTTATGATAAGCTATTAATATATTTGTATAAGGACTGTGCTTTTGGGAGTTTGCAGCGTTTAAGTACATCCTTAAATGTATTTACTTCATTTAAAAAAAGGAAAAAAGGATGGATGGATGATGGATGGTGAAGGAGACCATCAAACAGCATGAGTGGTCATTTAAGTTAAACACCCGCCAGTTTGCTTCAGAAAAGCTGTGCAAATCTCTGCAGGTTCAAATAAAAGCTGCACCAGGTCTTTCAGCTGAATCTCTCAGGGGTCACAGTTGGACGGTCGATTACTTTAAACTGTCCAAAGGACAGTTTTCTGAATTTTTGACTGTTTTTGTCTGACTTCATCCTAGAACCAAATAACTTATAACGTAATAACAGGTGAGCAGATTCTGGTAATCTTTTCTTAGGATTCTTTAAAGATCAAATGCAATTGGAAAATTTGGTTAAAATTTGTCCTTAAATGCTAAAGGTTTGTGTTTAGTTAAATTTAAAAACAAAAAAGTACTGCATATTAATTACTATACATTTGTCTATCAGAGTCAGAGTCAGAGTCAGAGTCAGAGAGTCTTTATTGTCATTTGCACCGCATGTAGTACATGTGATGAAAACGAAATTATGTACACGGGGTCCCAGTTACATCCAACAACAACTACAAGAGAAACAACAAATGCAAGAGAAAAACAGTAATAACATTCTAGGATTAACTAAGAGAAGCATCAGCTAGTAATACTCTAAGCCCTAATGTAGTAGAAAAACATCGTTATAAACAGCAGCACGAACATGAGTCATTATGAGCAGATGGTCACAGGTGAAACGCAGCAACAAGAAACAGATCAGCATCAACATGATGTCCCCATAGTTTATATCAATGTTCCTTTCCTGTAAGAAAGTAACTACATGTTCCTCCAGAGTCTCTTGTTCTTCCTGAGATTCATACTCTTCCTGAGATTCATACTCATTTGGGTCACCATTATTGCGAGCTCTTTTATGTGTCCGACACTTACTAACATCAAGTCCTGAGATCACCACGTTGTCTTGCTTTGTGTATTGTTCAAAATCCTCTATTTTTCGTTCTAGTTCAGCAATTTTATTGTCTTTGCTAATTATCAGTTCTTTCAGTTCTCTTATTTCTTTAACCAGACCGGCCTGGGAATCCATTTTTTTGTTAAATTTTCTATTTGACCACTCATAAAGTTGAGTGATTCTTTAAAGTCTTGCATTTCTGCTGAGTTGTTTCCCTCCGGGTCTGGTGACTTTTGTCCTCTATTTCTTATATTTACAGAGTCTGGTGACTTTTGTCCTTTATTTCTCGTCATACTTACAGAGTTAGTAGTTTAGTGGTAGCAGGTCTCTGGTTTGTTTGCTGAACCGCGTGGCCCTTCCACGAGGCTCACAGGCCTAACGATGGTGGCTGTGGTTCAGCAGTGCAGCACCCAGATCAGTAGTTATTAGAACAGAACTCACGGTCTCAGTAGCCTGCAGCAATCAGCTCTATTATCCGAAGAGGTTTTGCTCACTAGATCCGATGTAGCCCAGTTAGCACAGCACGTAGCTCCAGCAGCCCAGCCCCAGGCGGCGGTCCCCTGGCTCGCCCACGGCGCTCGGCCCAGCTTGAAGCTCCAGGCGGCGGTCCTCCAGCTTGCTCAATGCGCTTGGTCCAGCTCGAAACTCCAGGCCGCGGTCCTCCGGCTCACCCACGGCGATCGGCCCAGCCCAGCTCCGGTTCTCCCATGGCGCTCGGCTCAGCTTAGGAACTCAAGGGCGAATCTCATCCACCCCCGGAGCCCTGCCTCCGCTGAGCTTTTTAACCACCTCGGTGACCTCACCAGAGATTGGAGAGCCCGACCCAAAGTCCCCAGGCTCCGCTTCCTCAGTGGAAGACGTGCCAGTAGGATTGAGGAGGTCTTCGAAGTATTCCGCCCACCGACTCACAACATCCCGAGTTGAGGTCAACAGCACGCCATCCCCACCATAAATGGTGTTGGTCGCGTACCGCTTTCCCCCCTGAGACGCCGGATGGTGGACCAGAATCGCCTCGAAGCCGTACGGAAGTCATTCTCCATGGCCTCTCCGAACTCCTCCCACGCCCGAGTTTTTGCCTCAGCATGCCGCTTGGACTGTCGGTACCTATCTGCTGCTTCCGGGGTCCCACAGGCCAAAAAGGCCCAATAGGACTCCTTCTTCAGCATGACAGCATCCCTCACCGCCGGTGTCCACCACCGGGTTCGAGGGTTGCCACCACGACAGGCACCAACAACCTTGCGGCCACAACTCTGATAAGCTGCCTCGACAATAGAGGCGCGGAACATGGCCCACTCGGACTCAATGTCCCCCGCCTCCCTCGGAACGTGTTCAAAGCTCTCCCGGAGGTGGGAGTTAAAGCTCCGTCTTACGGGAGACTCTGCCAGACGTTCCCAACAGACCCTCACAATACGTTTGGGTCTGCCAGGTCTGACCGGAATCCTCCCCCACCATCGGAGCCAACTCACCACATTAAATATATGTTTACCCTAATATTTCTAATCAGCAGCTACAATGGACTGGAAAACATATCCATACTTCTACTACCCTTGGTGTGGAAAACCAGCTTCAATAATTTATGACATTAGAGGAGATTTTAGTTTGGTTTTTTACCCTCTGTAAGGGGTCCTTCAAAGAATAGGTACAGGGTTGTTAAAACTGTAATTCACATTTGAGCACAATGCGCACAACTTACCTGCATGAAAAAAATTCAACGTGATTTTTTATCAAACGTTTATAATAGCAGATGGTGGCTGCTGATCTATTGAAACATTCTAAACAATATTGAACTAGGGTGGTGTGTGGGGGTGAGGGTGGGAGGTTAACAAAAAAAATCAAAATGTGAGGAGCTAACAACAGCGACAACCGGGTAAAATAACAATGAACACAGCAAAGGGTGGGATAAAAAAGCAACACTTAGTTTTGTGACCAAAATAAGTACAGGTAGTCCTCGACTTACGACAGAGATCCGTTCTTGATTGACGTCGTAAAGCAAATTTCGGTGTAAGTTGGAACATATGTCCAAACTGCACCTCATATGTACAGTACTGTATTTTACCAAGCACTTAGCCTATCCTAACACAGTACCCTACATAATTATAAAAAAACACATACATTTGAGAGCCATAATGAAGGGGAAAAAGAGTTATTTCCTACTCTGGAATGCTGGTGAAGCCATTTCCTCCATTATAATAATAATGAATTTAATTTGTAACACACTTTTCATTAACAAAAATCTCACAGTGCTACAAACTGCAACTAAAACCAATGATCAAATAAAAACAAGTGATAAAATCAAGTATAATCAAAGATAAAATAACAAAAATCAATAATAAAATCAATTTAAAACAATGATAATATCAACTAAGATCAGAGATAAAATCATGTGGAGGCAGAGTAGGCTTGCTTAAAAAGAAAGGTCTTTAAAACTTTTTTAACACTAGCTCTACCAGTTTTTGTCAAAATGACAATTCTACCTATGCAACCCATGGGATTGTCAAACTGACAAATTGAATTAGCATTTTTAAAGCCATTGGTATGTATATGAGGCCATTCCAATCTGTTGGCGGGGAGGAGGCCTTGGGGCATATTTATATAGTCAGGTAAATCCAGTGGTGGAGAAAATACTCAAACACTGTACTTAAGTAAAAGTGCAAATAAACAGACAAAAATATACTCTAGTAAAAGTAGAAGTACCATATTAATATTTTTACTTAAGTAAAAGTAAATAAGTACTTGCTTTTAAAAATACTTAAAGTATTAAAGTAAAAGTAATTGCTGAATGTATTACCTAATGCAATGGCCTACAATACCATAAAGTGTGTGATATATATATATATATATGTATATATATATATATATATATATATATATATATATATATATATATATATATATATATATATAATATATATATATATATATATATATATATATATATATATATATATATATATATATATATATGTATATATATATATATGTATATATATTATATATATATGTATATATGTATATATGTATATATATATTTATAAGTATATATATATATTATATATATACAGGTAGTCCCCGACTTACGAGCGAGTTCCGTTACAACGAGGCGCTCGTAACATGGAAATCTCGTAATTTGGAACGGCCGCCACGTGTCTCGTAAGTCCGGAATTTCGCTCGTAAGTTGGAACGGTTTTGCTAGCGCGACTACAAACACTCGTTTTTCATCGAAAAACCGCTTATGAGTGCATAAAAATGATCGGAAACGTGTGTCCACATGTTTAGCTAACGGACTGTGGTGAAAAAACACAGAAAAACTCAGTATTTTTTGCGTTTTTTCCAAAAATTTGCCAGCTCGTAAGTCCGGATGCTCGTAGGTCAGAGCGCTCGTAAGTCGGGGACTACCTGTATATATATATATATATATATATATATATATATATTAATAGCTTGGTCCGCATTGCCGGCAGTAAGTCAGGCTCGTTTCCGGTAAAAGTTGGACTCCGCCAAGGTTGCCCTTTGTCACCGATTCTGTTCATAACTTTTATGGACAGAATTTCTAGGCGCAGCCAAGGTGTTGAGAGGATTTGTTTTGGTGACCTTAGAATCGCTTCTCTGTTTTTTGCAGATGATGTGGTCCTACTGGCTTCATCAGTTCGTGATTTACAATTTTCACTGGAGCGGTTTGCAGCCGAGTGTGATACGGCCGGGATGAGGATCAGTTCCTCCAAATCCGAGGCCATGGTCTTGAGCCGGAAAAGGGTAGCATGCCCTCTCCGGGTCGGGGAGGAGGTCCTGCCCCAAGTGGAGGAGTTTACGTATCTCGGGATCTTGTTCACGAATGAGGGAAAACTGGAGCGTGAGATCGATAGGCGGATAGGTGCAGTGTCCGTAGTGAAGCGGGCGCTGTACCGGTCTGTCGTGGTGAAGAGAGAGCTGAGTCAAAAGGCAAAGCTCTCAATTTACCGATCGATCTACGTTCCCACCCTCATCTATGGTCATGAGCTTTGGGTTATGACCGAAAGAACAAGATCTCGGATACAAGCGGCTGAAATGAGTTTTCTCCGCAGGGTGTCTGGACTCTCCCTTAGAGATAGGGTGAGAAGCTCAGTCATCCGGGAGGGACTCGGAGTAGAGCCGCTGCTTCTCCACATCGAGAGGAGCCAGTTGAGGTGGCTCGGGCATCTGGTTAGGATGCCTCCTGGACGCCTCCCTGGTGAGGTGTTCCGGGCATGTCCCACCGGGAGGAGACCCAGAGGAAGACCCAGGACACGCTGGAGGGACTATGTTTCTCGGCTGGCCTGGGAACGCCTTGGGATTCCCCTGGAGGAGCTGCACCAAGTGGCTGGGGAGAGGGAAGTCTGGGCCTCCCTACTTAGGCTGCTACCCCCGCGACCCGACCCCGGATAAGCGGAAGAAGATGGATGGATGGATGGATGGATGGATGTTTTTGCTACTTTTCTATTGTTTATTGTTTAATGTATGTGTTTCATTGGCCTCGAGGCTCAATAAGATTTACCTGACTAAATAAAGGTTGAATGAAAAAAAATAAAAAAATAAAATTCAGTGTAACATTATTTTTGATCAAAGCTTGTAAGAACCCCCCCCCCCCACCTACAGAGCAGTCTCTGGTGAAAACAACTCTCTCTCTCTGTAGAAGCAAGTTGGAAATGCTGTTGGAATGTGTGGTTAATTTGTGGGGGATGTATGTAAATGAATGTTCTTTGTGTGAGGGGGATCTTTTGTTTTGACCTACTGGAGAAGATTATGCTGGGAGAAGATTCTCAGGAGGGGATGTTTACCCATAAACAAAGATATACACCCCCAGGCTCATGACACCTAATGGAAGAATTGTCATTTTGACAAACTCATGGCAGTTCTAGTGTTTTTTTTTTCCCCTGGGTTTGCCAGTGTTAAAGTCAACCAGTGATTGTGGAACTCTCAGATAGTCAGGGAGGGAGTTCCAGAGGCGGGGGGCAGCCACACTGAATGCCCAGTCTCCCATGGTCCTTAATTTGTTCGTGGAATGTGAAGGAGATTACTATTCTGTGATCGTAGAGACCGGGTGGATGAATATGGTGCAAGAAGGTCCTTTAGATAATCTGGTGAAGTTCCATGTAAGCATTGGTGGGTAATGAGAGCAATTTTGTACTGAATTCTGTAAGTGACAGGAAGCCAATGGAGGTTATGGAGAATGGATGTAATATGTTCAAATTAACGAGCTCTCAATAAAATTCTTGCTGCACTGTTTTGAATATATTGAAGCTTCTAAAGGTTCTTGCCAGGGATTCCAATAAACTGAGTTGCAGTAGTTGAGCCTGAAGGAGACAAAAGCATGGACGATTTTCTGGGCATCAGAAAAAGTTAGAGATGGGTGAAGTTTGGAGATGTTTCGAAGATGGAAGAAGCAAGTTTTAAACAGATGCTTAATGTGATTTTCAAATGTAAGATGAGAGTCAATTTTTATTCCAAAATATGTTAACAGAGGTGGAGAGGGGGATGTCTTGTCCAGAAAAGGAAATTGTTGTTATAGTTGTTGCTTGTAGTTGGTAAGTGGTGCCAATCAGTATGGTCTCAGTTTTGGAGCAGTTTAATTGAAGAAAGTTCTGATTCATCCATGCCCTTATTTCCTCCAGGCAGGTAGAGAGGGCAGTGAGTGAAGATGGAGATGACAATGGTGATGATGATGATACTCCAGTCCTGATGTAAAGCTGTGTATCGTCATCATAACAGTGAAAATAAATGTTGAACTGATTAATGATTTGACCTAAAGGTAGCATGTAAAGGGAAAATGGCAGGGGCCCCAGAACTGACCCTTGAGGGACACCACAGGAGACACAGACAGTCTGGGAAATGGCATTGCCAAGACTAACACATTCCAGTCTATTGGAGAGGAAAGATTTGAACCAGTCCAGGACAGTGTCTTAGAGACCGACCTCCACATGAAGACGATGGAGGAGGATACCATGGTCCACAGTGTTGAAAGCTGCAGTGAGGTCAAGGAGGACAAGGACGGAGGGAGAACTAATGTCAGCAGCCATGAGGACATCACTGGTAACACTTTGCAATGCGGTCTCAGTACTATGAGCTGCTCTGACGCCAGACTGAAACTTCTCATACAGAGAGTGTTGTTGTAGGTGGATCTGCAGCTGAGTAGCAACTGCTTTTTCCAACACTTTGGACAGAAATAGGAGGCGGGAATTTAGGCGGTAATTAGAAAGAACATCTGGATCCAAATTAGATTTTTTTCAGAAGAGGCCCAATGATGACAGTTTTTAGAGGCAATGGAACATGCCCAGATTGTAGGGACGTATTTATTATTTGTGTCATTAATGGGCTGATGAAGGGAAGTGATCCAGGGCGCAGGATGAAGGCTCCATTTTCTTGATGATGGTCTCCACTTCACTCTGAACAACTTCATCAAAGGTGCTCAAGGACCCAGAATCCAGACGGGAAGATGGCAAACGAAGATCAGGGAGGCTGTGGAGCTGAGATCTAATAGAGTCAACTTTGTTTTTAAAGAATGAAAAGAACAGGTTGAATTTTTGAACAGAGTCCTCATGAGTTTGTTTAATGGGATTAAGCAGATTAGTTATTGTGGAGAAGAGCTGTTTTGAGTTTTCAGGGCAGTTGTTGATGATGTTGGAATAATATTTGGAGTGTGCTTCTTTAAGAGAATAGACGTAGGCTTTCTGATGTTCTCTGTATGCTTGCTTATGTATAGATAGACCGGATGATTTTACACGTCTCTCAATAGCATGGCCAGTTGCCTTCATCCTACGCAGCTCACTAGTGTACCAGGGGGCTGAACGGGAGAAAGACACCAGTCTTGTTTTCAAGGGAGCATGTAGGTCCAGAAGCTCCTGGAGAGATTGGTTATAGTAATCCACAGTCATTTGCAGATGAATGATTGACATTGGTCAGAGAGTGAAGATCAGCGAACAGAACCTCAGGGGAAATGTTTTTAAAGTCACGGAACTGGATAAGTCGTTTTGGATTTGAAGCAGGTGAAGTTGAAGGCACTTCCAGGAAGATGACACTGTGGTCCAAGACACCCAGGTCATATACAGATAAGTTATTAATGAGTACAGTGTCTGTAATCACCAAATCCAGAGTATGCCCCCTGTTGTGCGTAGGGGCGCCAACATGTTGAGTGAGACTGAGAGAGTCCAAAAGAGACTTAAAGTCTGTTGCCAGAGGGGAGGAGGAATTATGAATGTGGATATTTAAATCTCCAAGAAAAATCTTTTTCACAGGAGAGGTGCAGAAAAAGTGAGGAGGTCATGTCTGAATTAAATTAAACATGCTGTTTGGGAGGCCTATAAATCAATATGACATTCATCAGGAGGGGGGCTTTGAGGTTGAAGGCCAAACTTTCAAAAGAAGAAAAGTCCTGAGAAGCCAGATGTGACCATTTTAAATTACTGCAGTAAATTACAGCCAGACCAGGTGGTCTGGCTGTAATTTACCGCAGTAATTTAAAATTGTGCAGTGCAACAGTGCAACAGTGCAACAGTGCAACGGGCTCTCTGCAGATAACTGTATCCAGAGGGACAAGCTTCATTCAGAGAACTGTACACATCTGGTTGATGCCATGTTTCAGTAAGGCACATGAGTTCCAAGCTCTTTTCCAGAACATGATCATGAATTTATTGGATAGTGATTGCACATTGAAAATTTCTATTTTAATACCAGTTGAAGTAGAAGCCTTTATAAGAGGTTTAAGCAGACTGAAGTTCACTCCATGTTTTCCTTTCTATGGACTACAAAGGACTACAGACCCAGCGTTCTGATGATGTAATCGAGGTGCAACACGTCTTGTAGACCAGACAGAAGGAATGGAGTAAGACCCAGCTTGCCAAGAATGAACAGATTTCTTCCGAGAGCTTCTATGGATGTAACGAGGTCTACGCAGAAGGCTCAATTGTATTATGGTAGAAACAGAAAGTGGAATGGAGCAGTTGTTAAGTCCAATCAGCTGGGAAGCGGAGTAGGTCAACATAGACGAGCCAGCCAAGCCGGGGGAAGCTAACACAGAGCTAGCCGCTAACAGCAGACCCACGGCTCCGAAAAAAATATCCAAGAAGTAGTGAGATGTTACTTGAATGAGCATAACTTGAAGAGGAGCACAGGAGAAAATCCAGAAAAGTCCACACGACACAGGAGGTTGACAGAGGCAGCAGGTAAGCACAACAATAATTGCAGCTATGTAGTTCTCCAAACAAAGATTGTGCTACCATGCTGGAGTTTTAGGTTGACAGCCCAAATTCCGGTTAGGAAGTGCTAACTAGCTGTCCGTATAAGTCCTTGATTGATAAACCACTGAACAAAATAAGTGCAGATAAATGTCCACTAACATGGCAACAGTAAAATAACTTTTTAGCGCGGAGAAGCGGCAAACATACAGCGCCAACGTCCTTTACCTCTCCGTTCCTCCGTCCCTCCTCCAGATTTTCCATTTGTTTACGTTGTAAAACCGTCGTCCATAAAACAGCTACTTTTCCATAGCTGCTGCCTGTCCAGCTTGCTCCAACAAGATTTTTTTTTTTGAATGTCCAACGGATCAGACTTAGCTTTTTTAGAGAGTACAGAGCAGCTGTAGCCTCCGTAGCTAACCGGAAACTGTGTAACTCGGCTTTTCAAAGTAAAATTTTCAACCAAAAAAAATATTATTTTTTTAAATTAATGGAGATGCGTGTCGTAACCACGAAACGTCGTAACTCGAGACCGTCGTGTCGAGGACTACCTGTATTCACTTTATATGAGCTATAATATACAGTATGTGCTAAAGGGATGAGTCAGTCAACTGTTGTATGAGATAGTGGCTTGTCACACTTTTCTTAACCACACAATCATAGCATTTGTTTGACCAGAAATTAGTCTAGCCAGTCAGACACTTATTTCAATTAAATTGATTTGACTATTTATGCAAAACACAAAACAAAATACAGTATGTTTCAAGGACATGTGGCAAACATTAAAAAAAACCACACCCAGACAAGAACGGACAAATATAAACGCTGCCTGACTGGTGGAGCAGAGGTTAAAGGAGGAGAGCCTGTGTTCGGAAGATCACTGTTTCGACTCCCTGGACCGACAACATTAAAATGTGGGTGGGAAAGGTGAGGAACCCACACCTGCCTCCACTCTCATTTGCCCCAATCTGGGCCCTTGACCAAAGCTCCCTCTGGCCCCCTAGATGGTAGCTCTCTACACCAACAAGTCTTTTTCTGTTTTGTTTAAATCTTAAAATATGTCATTTAAATCTCAATTGGCAACCAAAAATGTTAGACTGCTACAAAAACTCATACTTCATTGTGCCTGGGTATCGATGTTTTAAATTAAGACATAGCTGTCCCAATGCATGCTCAATAATCCAGGTAGAAAAATCTAACAAAGTGAGGTCAGATCCTCTGGATGGTTTCTTTTTGTTGAAGAAACTAAAAGAAACCGCCCAGAGGACCTAACTAAACTTTGCTAGATACGACATTGCTGATTTCCAGTAAGGATGGTCATCACAATGCAGTGATTTTGTGTAGTATCTTCTGCATCTATAACAAAAGTAAAACATAGTTTACAATTACTTATAAACCACTCAAAGGTTTCCAAATGGTTGTTGTATGTCTAAAGTTTGTGTTTATGGATTGATTTAACATATTGAATGATAAATTAGAAATATCACATAATTAATGCATGACTGTCTGGACACCTCCAACTGGAGAGTTTGTATTCCATAACTAATGTAAATAACAGCCTTTTAAAAACACTAATAGCATTGTGCCTTATTGTGTCTTATATAGTGACAACATATCTGTCATTAAACTGGAGTTTGACTTTTTTTGTCACTTCTCAGGTCAAAATATTTATTTTTTTTCTTTCCAATGTGGATATTTTTTACAGATTAAGTATGCATTTAAACTGTCTGCTTGTGTCTGTACCACAACAGCAAATAGAGTGTTTAGTTACTGTATTTGATTTGTACATGTCTGTAGAGGTAGTCTAATACATGTTTATGCTACCAAACAATACTGAGTACAAGGAGCTTTGTCTTTCAAATAAATTACAATGTGTCAGCATATGGTGTTGTGTTATTTTCTGGACTTTACCAGATTTAATGAATATGGTGTTTCCATTTTGTGGAACATCATTACTTCAGTCAGCTTCTATTGTTCAAATTGCTCTGAGGTTTCCTAAAGTCTGAAGTGTCAGTCATGAAGCCTAGTAGTATAAATGAGGTCTAGCACTGGGCACCAAAAATCCCAGAGGTGAAAGTAGAACCCCCACCTCTTTGATACAGCTTAATAGAGAATCTCTAGTGCAGATGTGCATTTTGTAAATTGACACAATTGAAAATGTCTAGTACATGTAAATGTACACACAAGTATTGCCATGCTTGGAAAGGGCTTTGCCTCTTTTTATGCATTTGCCAAGAGGTATGTTTAAACACAAACATCATGCTGCTGTAACTCGTAATTTTGAGATTAAGCTACACAGAGGTTGAATGAACTAAGCTGTGACAAAAGGCCATTGCAATGTGATGCACCATATTATTACACCAATTTAATCCAACAACTTCTCATTTCATTCTGCTATTGCTTTGCTAGTCATTGGCACAAAAAATGCAAAAGAAACACACATGCCACGCATATTTGATTCATCCAGAATAAACCATTTACTGACAAGAAAAATGTGTATTTTTTTCCTATAGACGAAAATTAAATAAATCAGGCACGTGGTGAGCCAAGGAGAAAAGCATCATACCTATTTCAGGTGCCAAAATTATGTGAGGAGAAGGCAAGGGCAAGTCAATCAGTGCTAATCAAAATCAGAGGAAAGTGACTTCGTTGTGGTTTCACAATGGGGCTTTCCTGATCAGACACTAGCATTTTATGGCAGAACTTGAATTTAGTGAGGCCTGTCGGTGCAGGAGAATGTGAATTACTGCTCAATGTTCCTCGACAGTGCTGAGCTGGTGGCTTCATCTGTTCTGACAGGCTCTTGACTGTGTGTGATGATGAGAGACAGCTCCGGGTTGCTGCTCGGCACCGGCCCTTCAGCTGACAATGTGAATTATGGAGACCCAAAGAAGCTAGAGCATGCATCAGCAGACCCTCACCTCTATTAATCCTTCCCTCAAAGGTACTACAGCAGAGACCTCAGTCATACCTTGTTGTTGCTTATACTTACTTCAAACACAGGCTACAGAATAACGGAGGCAACACATTTAAAGGTTCATGGATTCAATTATTTTTTTATTGTCATAAATTACAGAGGTTTAGAGGTATAAATTAACATGTTTGTGGTACACAATTTGGTCTCAGGTCCCAGATAAAGAAGCCTGACAATTAACAACACACACACACACACACACACACACATACGGGTTTTCATGTGTTGAGGGGACTACTAAGTTTTTCATCAATTGTGGGGACCACCCTTTCTAGTGTTTCTAAAAATCCATAAAAGATATGTTACACTATTTATAGCTGTATTAACCTAAACACAACTTGAAATAACGCAATTTCAAAAGTAGATTCCTAAACCTGTCTGGGCCATGCTACATAGGGACTCATTATTTTCCGAAAAAACATGTCAGATGGGGACCAGATTTACATATTTTTTGCATAATTTACACAAATTACTTCCCCTCGTGGGGACCTTACCTCGTGGGGACCTTTGTTCCATTTCCTTTACATATTCGGTCAGCCATTTTAGATTTTCAACAAAGTGATCAATAACTTATCACCAACATAAAAAAAATGATTACATAAAAAGAAATAATTGTAAAACACCTTTTTATTAACTATAGTTACAAAGATGGCCAGTGGCTGTAAAAAAGAAAAAAAAGAGATGCCCAGTGGCTGTAAAAAAGAAAAAAAAATAATAATAGTAATCAGGAATGTAGTCTTCGCCACTACCCGATGTTGAGTCAAAAAGGTCGCCAGAATCGTCAAGATCCACATTTTTCATCTAAATTGGACAGAAACAATGAATATGCAGTTGTATTTTTAAATAAAGCTATTCTCAGTGCCATAGTTAGTGAAGTAAAGAAGAAAAACTTACAATATCACTTTTAGTACGGCCCAATGGCTGGGACCTAAACAGTGGTATTAAGTTGTTTTCATCAAAACGTGTGAAATTCTGGAACAGAGAAAGACATGCTTGTTTCAGCAAATAAACTAGAGCCATGAAAACTCGTTTGTCTCTATGTGTCCCTGTGATAGACAGGAGACCTGTCCAGAGTGTACCCTGCCTCTCATAGTTATGGATGAACATGGACACAAGTAACCCCAGTGACCCAAAAAGTAAGAAGCAGGTAAAGATAATGGATGGATGGATGGAGTCATTGCAATATTTTTGTGTTGGTAATGGTGATTAGCTGCCATGATCCAACACACAGCCAGTTAAATGTCCTTCTGCAGATCAACATTGTTCTCTATCATCTAACACACTAGGTAACACTAGTTAATGTGAGTTGTGGGGACTTCGTAAATGTCCAAAAGAGAGCATTGGCTAGCAAATTTGGAAATGGTAACACTGGATTAAGTCCTAGTCAGATGTAGCACCGCACCTGCATTTTGACATGCAGATCATGCAACTGGTTGCTGTATTAGTTTTAAGGACTTGTAGCCATCAAATGTCAGCCATACCCCATGTCAACACAACACATTGTACAGGCACATCTGACCCTAACTGTTACATTTGATTCAATTAGTATTGTTATGAAAGTCTTTAAGTCCAACTCAACAGCGTCTGATAAGTATATGGTATAGGTATATGACAGGTATATGACAGGTGTCCAAATGCTGACTCTTTAGTAATATTCACCTATCAACCAAATCTGCTACTGAAAATCAACATTACAATCAATTATACAGAATAATAAGCCAAACAGTGTAAAGCATGGAGCTAAATTTGAGACAACTACCTGTTTAGGATCTCTGTCTTCCTCAATGCTCTGAGAGCCTGAAGTGAGGGATGGAAGACCGTAGTCCATTCCTTTTGGTTCCACGCTTGCACTGGTCAATGTCTGGAACATTTAACAAAGAGTTATTGGTATACAAACATGGACAACCAACTGCTTCAATGGAAACTAATTTCTTGAACGGATACCTTTTTCAAATGAAATCAAAGAATCATAAAAGGAAGTTCTGAACAAGACCCCTAACTTATATTAAACACAATGTTGAAGAAATAATCCGAATCTTCTACATTTTCAGGCACTGACACTGGGTTTAGTGTTTTACACACACCTCAGACATGAGTTCTGGGGACCCAACACACAGCCAGTTAAATGTCCTTCTGCGGACCAACATTGTTCTCCATCATCTAACACATTAGGTAACACTGGTTAATGTGAGTTGTGGGGACTCCGTAAATGTCCAAACTATAGCATTGGCTAGCAAATTTGGAAATGGTAACACTGGATTAAGTCCTAGTCAGATGTAGCACCGCACCTGTAATTTGACATGCAGATCAAACAACTGGTTGCTGTATTAGTTTTAAGGCCTTGTAGCCATCAAATGTCAGCCATACCCCATGTCAACACAACACATTGTACAGGCACATCTGACCCTCACTGTTACATTTGATTCAATTAGTATTGTTATGAAAGTCTTTAAGTCCAACTCAACAGCATCTGAAACCTAAAACAGGTATATGACAGGTGTCCAAATGCTGACTCTTTAGTAATATTCACATATCAACCAAATCTGCCACTGAAAATCAACATTACAATAAATTATGCAGAATAATAAGCTTAACAGTGTAAAGCATGGAGCTATATTTGAGACAGCTACCTGTTTAGGATCTTTGTCTTCCTTAATGCTCTGAGAGCCTGAAGTGAGGGATAGAAGACCGTAGTCCATTCCTTTTGGTTCCACGCTTGCACTGGTCAATGTCTGGAACATTTAACAAAGAGTTGTTGGTATATAAACATGAACAACCAATGGCTTCAATGGAAACTAATTTCTTGAATAGATACCTTTTTCAAATGAAATCAAAGAATCATGAAAGGAAGTTCTGAACAAGACCCCTAACTTATATTAAACACAATGTTAAAGAAATAATCCAAATCTTCTACATTTTCAGGCAATGCAACTGGGTTTAGTGTTTTACACAAACCTCAGACATGAGTTCTGGGGACCCAGCACACAGCCAGTTAAATGTCCTTCTGCGGACCAACATTGTTCTCCATCATCTAACACACTAGGTAACACTGGTTAATGTGAGTTGTGGGGACTCCGTAAATGTCCAAAAGAGAGCATTGGCTAGCAAATTTGGAAATGGTAACACTGGATTAAGTCCTAGTCAGATGTAGCACAGCACCTGTAATTTGACATGCAGATCATACAACTGGTTGCTGTATTAGTTTTAAGGACTTGTAGCCATACCCCAAGTCAACACAACACATTGTAAAGGCACATCTGACTCTCACTGTTACATTTGATTCAATTAGTATTGTTATGAAAGTCTTGAATTCCAACTCAACAGCGTCTGAAACCTAAAGTAGGTACTGTATAGACAAGTGTCCAAATGCTGACTCTTTGGTAATATTCACCTATCAACCAAATCTGCCACTGAAAATCAACATTACAATCAATTAAACTGAATAATAAGCCAGACATTGTAAAGCATGGAGCAAAATTTGAGACAACTACCTGTTTAGGATCTCGGTCTTCCTCAATGCTCTGAGAGCCTGAAGCGAGGGTTGGAAGACCGTAGTCCATTCCTTTTGGTTCCACGCTTGCACAGGTCAATGTCTGGAACATTTAACAAAAAGTTGTTGGTATACAAACATGAACAACCAATGGCTTCAATGGAAACTAATTTCTTGAATAGATACCTTTTTCAAATGAAATCAAAGAATCATAAAAAGAAGTCATGAACAAGACCCCTAACTTATATTAAACAATGTTAGAGAAATAATACAAATCTTCTACATTTTCAGGAACTGCAACTGGGTTTAGTGTTTTACACACACCTCAGACATGAGTTCTGGGGACCCAACACACAGCCAGTTAAATGTCCTTCTGCGGACCAACATTGTTCTCCATCATCTAACACTGTAACACTGGTTAATGTGAGTTGTGGGGACTCCGTAAATGTCCAAAAGAGAGCATTGGCCAGCAAATTTGGAAATGGTAACACTGGATTAAGTCCTAGTCAGATGTAGCACCGCACCTGTAATTTGACATGCAGATCATACAACTGGTTGCTGTATTAGTTTTAAGGACTTGTAGCCATCAAATGTCAGCCATACCCCATGTCAACACAACACATTGTACAGGCACATCTCCCTCACTGTTACATTTGATTCAATTAATATTGTTATGAAAGTCTTTAAGTCCAACTCAACAGCGTCTGAAACCTAAAACAGGTATATGACAGGTGTCCAAATGCTGACTCTTTAGTAATATTCACCTATCAACCAAATCTGCCACTGAAAATCAACATTACAATCAATTATGCAGAATAATAAGCTAAACAGTGTAAAGCATGGAGCTATATTTGAGACAGCTACCTGTTTAGGATCTCTGTCTTCCTTAATGCTCTGAGAGCCTGAAGTGAGGGATGGAAGACCGTAGTCCATTCCTTTTGGTTCCACGCTTGCACTGGTCTATGTCTGGAACATTTAACAAAGAGTTGTTGGTTTATAAACATGAACAACCAACTGCTTCAAAGGAAACTAATTTCTTGAACGGATACCTTTTTCAAATGAAATCAAAGAATCATGAAAGGAAGTTCTGAACAAGACCCCTAACTTATATTAAACACAATGTTAAAGAAATAATCCAAATCTTCTACATTTTCAGGAACTGCAACTGGGTTTAGTGTTTTACACACACCTCAGACATGAGTTCTGGGGACCTAACACACAGCCAGTTAAATGTCCTTCTGCGGACCAACATTGTTCTCCATCATCTAACACTGTAACACTGGTTAATGTGAGTTGTGGGGACTCCGTAAATGTCCAAAAGAGAGCATTGGCCAGCAAATTTGGAAATGGTAACACTGGATTATGTCCTAGTAAGATGTAGCACCGCACCTGTAATTTGACATGCAGATCATACAACTGGTTGCTGTATTAGTTTTAAGGACTTGTAGCCATCAAATGTCAGCCATACCCCATGTCAACACAACACATTGTACAGGCACATCTGACCCTCACTGTTACATTTGATTCAATTAATATTGTTATGAAAGTCTTTAAGTCCAACTCAACAGCGTC
>JBBPBX010021314.1:15222-42500 GCA_038048925.1 Garcialebias charrua
ATATGCGCCGTGGAACCAAATTTCCTGGGCGCGTTTCAGCACAGAGCTATTATCGCGCAGCACGCGCAGCATCATTTAGCCATTAGCTGCTTGCTCCGGTCTCCTGTTTGGCAAGGTTATGGCTTTCTTGTTAAGACGAGCGCACATTCAAAGCTGTGTGTGTGGACGTTGTTTCATGAAGATTGGCTCTGCAGCAGCAACACATCTAACGTGAACGCGCTTGAAACATCATCCGAACGTGAACAAAGAAACAGCAGCTGTTACAAACAGCGCTAACAACAGCTGCATTTAAACTACTTCATCAGGTAATCAGAGCGGTCCAGATCAATAACACAAACTGTAGGAGTTTTTAAATCTCTGAATCTAAGTCTGAATGTTGTTATATGCGCAGGCTTTAAAGTTATTGATCCTTGCTACGAACATCCATCACTCAAAAAGTTCAGCTCTTTATGAAAAAACTAAAACTGATATTGTCAACAAGCCCTGGAGCTGATTAAAGCCCTGATGATGATGATGATGATGATGATGATGATGATGATGATGATGATGATGATGATGATGATGATGATGATGAATGAGAGATTCAACCGTTCAAGAAGAGGTATTGTTCTTTTATTATTATTATCTAAATAATCTTTTTTATTTAAAATCATAATCTTATTAACTTTTTTTTTTATCTCTGTTTTATTTCCAGTCTGGGACAGAGGTAGTTGCTATCTCCTTCCTCTTCAGGGACAGACATCCACCAGAGATCACCTGCAGCTAAGAAGTATGTGATGACTGAACTGAACTCTGAACTTTTCCAGGACCTGTCCCACCTGGGAGCAGGTCCAAGAGGTTGTGAGTACAGTAATGAGGACAAATACAGCCGCACTGCTGCTACTGGACAAAAACTTGACTAGTTAGATTGTAAACAGTCTGTTCCTGCTTATTGTTCTGACTGTTATTGTATTTATTAAGATTTTTATTATTGTTAATATAGTTTATTTATTGTAGAGTGCTGTTTATTTAAAATATCATCCAAATGGGTCACTTTTATTTATTACTACAATACAATACAAACATATTTTTGGCATATTTTCAAAATAAACATTTTGTAAGTCTTTATTTTGTCTTTTTTTTTTGTACCGAAAATAAACCGAAAATAAACCGAACCGAGCCCTCCTTGTAATTGAACCGAACCGAAATGTGATTTTAGCGTACCGTTACACCCCTAATATATATATATATATATATATATATATATATATATATATATATATATATATATATATATATATATATATATATATATATATATATATATATACTGTATATATATATATAGGCGTTTTAAACCCAACACTCTTGCAATATTCTAAACCATGTTTCTAAACTCTAAACGTTCTAAAAGAACACAGCATGTCATGATTTCAGCTCTCTGCCTCCGCTGCTCTCTGCTACCTGCAAGTGCTCTTGGCTACTCCCACTTCTCTGCTCTGCACAAAGATCAGCTGATCAGCTGCAGGAGGAAGCTTATCCTGCAGAGTGTGGGCTGCACACAGGTGTAGCAGGTGCTAATTAAATTAAAATAATTTATTTTAAATAAAAAATCCATGCCTATCATGTGGCTCATCCATCAATCAGCCAATTGTGTGTCATGTCCAATCTTATTTTGAAAAACTGCGATAGGGCGAGTCCATGATTAATGAACCGTGAAATAGCAAGGGACTGTACAAGAGATGAGAAGTGCAGCAGGACAGCAAAGGGTTAACCCTTCACACAGCTAATTAGCAGCACAGAAATTCTAAAATAATTAAAAATAACTTTTAACACTTTTATATTTTGTGATTTTGACGATTTTACAATGTGACATACTTTGAATTTGAAGTTGGAAGACAAAAGTCGATCGGTTCATCTGGACAACAAAGAGTTAACCCTTCATGAAGCCACTGAAGCAGGAGGGAGCTTCTCCCTGCACCTGTGGGCTGCACACAGGTACATCAGGTGCTAAGTCATTAAAAATATATATATTTTAAATAAACAATTCATGATGCGCGTGCAGCTCATCCATCAATCAGCCAATTGTGTGTCATGTCCAATCTTACTTTAGAAGCCCGCGAAAGAACAAGTCTGCAAAAGTTGAACCGCAAAGTAGTGAAGGACTACTGTATATTTTATGGTTTAAATAGTTTTTACTGAGTGTAATATTATCAAAGAAAATACAACAAATGAAAATGGTAAATATTTAGTAAATGTATTAGATAAAGCCGCATACAGCACATTTCACATTGATTTTTGACCTTGACCTTGGAGCTGGGGTGTTTAAAAGTGTACGTCTACTGATGATGCATGTGTGTATGATGGTTTGTTAAATTATCTTTAGCAGATCAGAACTCATGGACCGGACAGGACAAAGTGCAACTCAAGGCCCGAGGGCCAAATCTGGCCCTTGTTAACATCGTCTGTGACCCTAAGAGGATATTTTAAGTGTACAATATTTTTTGATGTCAGATATCTGACTTGTGTTATGCACTTAACTGGCTCTTGCTGTGAACCAAGTGTTTAATTGTGTCCCCAATAATAAAATTGACTAATATTATGGAGAAAAGCCTCGTTTGTCCTCAACTCCACATCTTACATATACCTGTACAAAGTAAATAAGGATTGTGAAAATATTGTATTGGTCATTAATAATAAACAAAGCTTGGAAACAAATCCCTAAAGAATACGCTTCATAATAAGGTTCTCATAATCTGTAGTTGAAAAACGCTATTGCTTTAATAAAAAGTTCAATTACTAAACAAAAAAGTTGCTTAAAGCTGCTATCTGCGATTTCTGTATGACCAAAACACTTAGAAAAATTTTGAACAGGGAAAGCCTTCTGCTCCCTCCCCCTTGCTCTCTGGCTGACCTGCAACTCCGCCTCCTTAGCTCCTCCTCCTCCCAGCGCTGCAGGCTGGGACAGGCGGGGGATGAGCTGTGTGAAGCTGACACCCCACCCACATGAACAAAACTCTGTTTTTATTGGCTGGTTCAAAAAACTCTGTTTTTATTGGCTGGTTAACGGCTGGTCACTGTGGGTTTTTATAAATGCTTTTATTACCACCGGGAGACGCCAGAGGACTATAGTTTTTTCAGAGATTACTTGTCAAACATCTATCTATCATAAAATAGTGGCAGAGTGAAGAAATATGTTTAAAAAATAACATACATACTGATCCTTTAAACAGCTTCAGTCAATCAAAGTATGTTTCTGTGTTCAACGTCTTTCCCTGCAGAGAACATCTGATTTTTCAGCTCTGATTAGACTCAGTCACAGTTTGCGATGACAGTAAACTCTGTGCTGCCTCTCTCTTTCTGAGGTTTTTTTTTCTCTTTTCCTGCTACATGTTGTTCAAAGCGACAAAATCTTCAGTAAGTACGTTTAAAATCCTGTGCACCTTGTAGACATCCTCCATCACACCTTTTAATTATCCATTACAACTCTATTCCATTCTGTGTTTTTATTTACGGATTTTCTTTGTTCTGCTCTCAAGCTATAGTTGTGAGCTCCTTTTCTTTCTTTTTTATCTCGACAGTCTTCATCTGTATCCTAGCAATGCAGTATGTCTTGGCTGTAGGTCATAAAACTTGTTACTTCTGACTAATGAGTGATCTATTCTGTTTACGCTGATGTGGAACATGAACAGCTTGAAGAAGAGCAAAGGAGTCTCCCTGGAATTTACAGAGTTTAATCTTGTCTGTTTCATTTATTGTCTACAGACTGATCCTCTCTGGCTCCTAAAAATAAACCGAGCTCATTATTAACTTAAGGAGAATCATGTGTTTTTAAAGTGACGTCCTGTCAGATAATTATTAATGGATAAAACTTTATCAGCATGACATCAGTCGCATAACAGTTTGAAGAAAAAGGTGTGTCCCCCTCCCATTTAAAAAAAATACTCATTTGGATCCCCCCCCTTTCCCCCCCCCACACACACACACACATTTACCATGAAATATTAGTTCACCCAGTGCTGTTTCTATTTCTTAGTGGACATTCAGAAATAGATCGTGTTAAACTCTGAATGTTAGGAAACGCCTTGTATCTGTGACTTTCCTTCCCTCCATTGACTCCAGTGACATTATTTACATGAATGCTCCTACAAGCACCCTGCAGATGTTGGATGCTGTCTATCTCAGGGCACTAAGATTCATAACTGGCTGTGATTATCATACCCACCACTGCACCCAGTATGCACTGGTAGGGAGCTAAGATGGTCTTGTGGCAGGGCTTTTGACTACGGATCCGAAGGTCGCGGGTTCGCGCCCCGGCCACTACCCAGCTTGGGGTGTCTATGAGTGCACACCTATTTCTCCAGCTCCCCGAGCGCTTTCTGGCTGCTCACTGCACCACCTGGTAGGTGGTTGGGTTAAATGCAGAGACGAATTTCGTCTGTGTATGGGAACATACGCAGATGACAGGAATAGACATTATTATTATTATTATTATTAACTGGACATCATTAACCTCACGCAGACTCTTCCACTGGTACATTTTCATCTTTAAATCACTTCTTGGTCTGCTGCCTTCATACATCTCCTCCTACATGTCTCTGCGTGAGTGCAGCTACAGCGTGCGCTCTCAGGACATGATTACATGCAGTGTTCCCTCAGTGAGGACTGAACTAGGCAAAAGGGCCTTCTCCTACTCCACTCCTATTTCCTGGAATATCTTACAAAAATATCTGAAGCTCTCAACCTTGACCTCTCTAAGTGGCTTCAAACATCTGTTAAGTTCATGGCAAAAACCAATGCAGACATGTTCCTGTTTTTAGTATTTTACAATGTAAAATACTATCGAGTTTTTTTATTTCACATCGAGTATTTGTAATGACATCATCACGTCTCAATTACAGAACAGAAAATGAATCAACTTCCTGTTTGGAGCGCGTTGCAAACCGGTGTTACACCAAATTCTGTGACCACCGTATATTGTAACCATAGGGGGCGGTGTTGCATGCACTGTTGCAGGTCACAGAATGTAACACTGGGCCCAATCGACCGAACCAGAACCAGCTTCCTCTGACCTTGTTTCACAAACAAAAAGCAAAAAAATATGAATCTCTAAACCTATAAAAAAAACTATAAACATAATTATCTCTAAAACTAAACATAATGCGCAGCACCGTGGGTGGTGCGGGGTGGTCGGCCGTCACACTGTTTTTAGTTTCGTTTTTGACGTGTCGCACGTTTCTTTCACTTTTGCAGCTTAATAATAATAACTAATAGTTTTGGTTTTCCTGTGATTCATCTGCAGTATGATAAATGGTAGGAGCATAATATATGTTCCTAATGTTTTGTTGGTCTTTTTTTTTGTAAATACTAAATGACGTTTTTTTTTGCGTTTTGATTTATTTATTTTTGCATCTTAAGATCTTATGACATCATCAGCTACTCAAGTTTTACTCAAACTTTATGATGTTAATGTCGAGTTAAAAAATTATGTACTTGTTCAACCCCTAGTCCACTGTTAACATACCATACCAGCTTTATTTATAGAGCACTTTAAACACCCACAGGACCAAAGTGCTGTACACATAACAAAACAATCATACAGTCAGGTAATAAAAATGATAAAAATGATTAAAAGTCACATAATAAAAGTTGAGCAATCATACAATTAGATAATACAAGCAATTAAAATTATTAAAAGTCAACATCTCAGATGGTGTCACAGGCCAGGGAGAAGAGATGGGTTTTAAGAAGAGATTTAAAAACAGACAGGGAAGAGGCCTGTCTGATGTTCAAGGGAAGGTTGTTCCACAGTTTAGGAGCTGCCACAGCAAAAGCACGGTCTCCTCTGAGCTTGCGTTTTGTCTTTGGGACACTCAGGAGCAGCTGATCACATGACCTGAGGGATCGAGAGGGTGTGTATGGCTGCAGCAACTCGGACAGATAGGGCGGGGCAAGACCATTTTGCGCTTTAAAAGCAAATAAAAGAACTTTAAAATGAATCCTGGAATGTACGGGCAGCCAGTGCAGGGAGGCTAAAACAGGAGAAATGTGGTCAAACTTTCGTGTGCCAGTTAAAAGTTGTGCAGCAGCGTTCTGTACCCTCTGAAGCTGAGAGATACACGAATCACTGATTCCTATATAGAGTACATTACAGTAGTCCAGCCGAGTGGGGACAAAGGCGTGAACTACTGTTTCAAAATGTTGCTGAGAAAGAATTGGCTTCACCTTAGCCAGCTGCCTCAGATGGAAAAGACTAGTTTTAAAAACTGCTCTGATGTGGTTATCTCATTTTAGTCAGCATCGACTTTGACCCCCAAGTTTGTAACAATAGGTCTGATATTGGGCCAAGGAACCAACATTGACATTGGGAGTCTCAGTGGCTCTTCCAAAGACCATCACCTCAGTCTTTCCCTCATTAAACTTTAAAAAGTTCACAGCCATCCAGGCTTTGATGTCCTCCAGACATGAAAACAGAGGGGCCAGAGAGTTAGAGTCCTTTTTCTGTAGCGGGACATAAATCTGCGTATCATCCGCATAACAATGAAAGGAGATCCCATATTTTCTAAGAATGGAGCCAAGAGGGAGCAGATACAGCGTGAAGAGGAGTGGGCCTAATGCCTCTTACCCACCGCACAACTGCAAACGCTCCTGCCGTCCCCTTTTTGCCGCTGGTCACGGTCCCACTGGCCACTGAACACCGTCTGATGACGTACACTAGGGGGTAGCAGAGGGAGGGGTCTCTGGCTTGTTTTCCGGGTTCAGTTGTTGTTTTAACTGCACCTCCGACGGTCTTCGATGAGATTAAAACTTTTTTTTATGTTTGGGGTGATCTACACTGGAGAGTACAGCAGCCTGTCAGCAGCAACTGTAAAAATGCCACGTTTCTTACCGGAGTTTGGTTCCAATTCCTGGAGGCTGGATCCGGTGAGTTTAAAAAGTCCGAAAAAAGTCCCGTTGTGGTTGTGTAATCAGATAGCGAGGCTCTCCCGACTGTTTGCCGGATGCGTCGAGCCGCCAGAGATCAACATTTGGGACGTCTGCGGCTCGACGGCGACGCGCGCGTGCGTGTGCAGGCTGCCGTCGCGCCGCTTCGATCAGTTGAATCTCGCCGCTTCCTTGTTCCCCGTGACTCCACGCGTCTCCTCCATAGACTTTGAATGTAAACCGGTGTTATCCGGCCGCTTCGGCCGCCCGACGCCGGGGGCGGTGGGTAGGAGGCATAAGACTGAGCCCTGAGGAACCCCACACAGAAGAGGAGCAGAGGAGGACACATGGTCACCAAGGCGGACACAGAAAGTACGGTCGGCTAAGTAGGACCTAAACCAGTTCAGTGCTGCACCGCTGACACCCCCCCATTGTTTCAAACGACATAGTAAGATGTTATGGTCCACGGTGTCAAAAGCAGATGATAAATCTAAAAGCAGGAGGACAACACAGTCACCAGAGTCTGTTGCTAAAAATATGTCGTTAAAAACCTTTAAAAGAGCAGATTCTGTACTGTGTAGAGCAGGGGTGCTCATTAGGTAGATCGTGATCTACTGGTAGATCTCTGAGGTAGTACTGGTAGATCACAGCGTGACATTTTAAAAAAAAATTGTCAGCCTATCAAACATCCTGTCACTTGATTGACATACAGGGCAGCCATTCACAACCCTCATTCTCTTAAACCAGGTCTGAGAGATTTTCGGGGAAACCCCATCCCCGCTCCCCCACCCCCGAAGGTGTGAAATTCTCCGTGTGTGAAGTTACACATACAAACGGCTGCAGTCCAAGTTTTTCTGCACTAACAACAGATTTAAATAATGGTAAATGGTCAATGGTAAATGGAGCTTATTTATATAGCGCTTTCCAGCCTCCTGTGAGGAGCCCCAAAGCGCTTTACAATACCAGCCATCCACCCATTCATACACACATTCATACACCGGTAGTTGTAGCCTGCCTTGCAAGGCGCCATCCTACCGGGAGCAACTCGGGGTTAAGTGTCTTGCCCAGGGACACAACAACACATGGTGAGCGGACGCGGGATTCGAACCTCCAACCTTCCGATCGGGGGTCAACTGCCATTGCCACTGTGCCACGGCCGCCCATAATGGCAGAGAGCTGTGTGTTTTTCTGATACTCGCCCTTTTTCAGCATGCAGGAGCAAAACGAATAAAACCCAGGGTCCAACGAGACGTTATTCACCAATTTGGACGTAACTGTGATCATGCAGTCGCTGCATGCACGATGAATGCAGCTGAACCCAGGGTTGCCAGATTAAAAAATGCCTTATTTACCACCTCCTTTTCTGAGCACATGTTCAAGAAACACAACACAAACTTCATCTTGCTCAAGATGAGAGTTCTGCAATAGAGTTAAATTCAAAGCAGTCTGCTCCTCAAATAAAGTGTTAAATTATTATTTTATCTATGAATGTTTCTGTTAAATTATTATTTTGTATAAATGTTTCTGTTCAGTGCCCTGAGATTACTTCTTTTGTGAACTGACGCTATATAAATAAACTGAATTGAATTGAATCTTAGAACATCTTTACTCAGCACACACAACAGTTTCAGTCAAAATACTATCATTTTAAAGCCACAGTACTGTACTATAGTTCATAATTTCTTATCTGGCAACCCGACTGACATGAAAACTACAGCATTTTTCATGTAAACCAGCTTATGTTTTGTTTATTACCCCCAATAAACATTGAAAAAACACAAATGTTTCCACAGGTTGTTTTCGTGTAAACTGGGCCTTATTGTAGGTAGATCACTTTGATCATTTCAAAAGTAGCTCGCATGCTGAAAAAGTCTGAACACCCCTGGTGTAGAGCTTTAAAACCAGACAGTAAAACCTCGAGAACGTTGTCATCACTCTTTGTTAAAATCAGGTCTCTGTTGTAAATGAGTCCCCGAGACTCAATGGGATTAACCTGAATAAAAAATAAAGGTTGAATGAATGAAAAATTCCACTTGATTAATAGCAGAATACTCAAACCACTAAAAGTCCACTCCGGGTTTTCCTGGTTACCTATAACAGCTCACCACACCACATGCAGTGCTTCTCCTCAGTCACTTGCCTTGCAGGACGCTCAGCTCTTTGGAGGTTTTTGTCGACGGGGTGGGGGGAGGAGAGGGAGACACCTCTGTGTTGCACACTAGCTTAGCGTTGCGTTAGTGCCGGCAGTTGTTGACTGGGGTCAGGGAGGGAGGTGTCAGGATGTGTGAAAGAAGCGGAGTGTGACGTCTGTAGCATCTTAGCTAGCACATCTGTATTGCACGCTGTTAGCTTAGCGCTAGGTGGTTGGGGGTAGGAGCGTGAGAGAAGCAGAGCGTGCTCTGTTCACACAAGGAAAGCCATTGTTTAGGTTATTTGTTGTGCTGTGCTCTCTAAAATAGTTATTGAATCAAGTGTTTACATATGTAGGTAAACATAGATGTATAACAACCCGTTAAAATACACCAGAATGCAGGAAATGGCATCTACTTTATTCAAACTTCTCTGTAGGAGGACACCCAGACCCCCCCTTTAAAAATGCTTCTGATGCCAATGCCTGATAGGCTCAATTCAAAAATGAATGTGAAAATCTACATGAATTTCTGTTTGGGTGTTAATGATGGTTTTGTTAAACATTTCTTTTGGTAAATCCCATTTCTTGTACTGTAGACAACTTTTTTATAGTTGTGTCAGAGACATTGACTTCAGTTTTTGTCCACATATTTCTCATTTGTTTTGTTGGACATTTTCTATTTTCAGACATTTTCTAGCTTCATGCTTTTATATCTCTCTTGTGCCAGTACTGTACCCTTTTACGACCTTTTCATTTTGTTTGGATTTGGTCCAGACTCCAGACACAGCTGACTGAAAACAACAAACATCTTTTGCAACTTTCTGCATTACATAATCTCAGTGCTGTGCAGCGCTAATCCAAAAATTAGTTCTGCTATTTCTAAAGCACTTATTAATTTATTTAGGTCGCAATTTCAAAAGCGCTTATGTATTAGCAATGCTAGCGGAAGCTAAATGCTAACACGCTAACGTGCAAATGGCAAACTACTTTTTTAAATCCAGCAGATTTGACCATTTCGTGAAACGGTTAAGCTCAGAAAAACCTTGTGCTATAAAGTCAGCTAAGAAATATATTTTTTCTCAGCAAAGAAATAATTGTTTTTACCGTGTTTTGTTGTAAAGTCCTTTGCTTCTGTGGCCGCCGCCATTTTGAACAGGGCAAATGAGGCGCTGACGCGTCGCGTAGGCCGCTGAGAAACATCCATAAGTTCACCCTCCATGTTAAAAACTCTTCGTCTGACTCTTCGAAAACAAGCAATAAGGCTGCAGAGTAACACACTGGCTGCTAACTGCTATAGAGAGAGCGCTCTCTCTAGCCAAGAGACTGAGGGGGACGCTTTTTTGTCACGGACCACATCCGGCGCTGACAGGATATGGTCTGTTAGCAGTCGTCCGGTTGATTTAAGAGCCCGTAAATACGTTTTTTCGTTTTTACTGATAGATAATTAGTTATTAGCGGTACTGCATTTTAAATAAAGATAGCGCAAATCCGCTTATGAATTATAAAAGTTAGTCAATCTGCTATAACGCTGACAAATTGTTTAGGTCCGCGATAAGCGGTTTAGCGCTTTAGCGCTCCCTAGCGGTCTGGCGCCCACCTTTGCATAATCTTCTTGAAGCAGTTTCATAATCCACTCATTTGTTTCAACATCTATTGTGATGGAGCCTCGATAGATGGATGTCAATCCACTCTGTGTAACAGCTCTCCTTGGTGTGAGCACTGGTTTTATCTAAAGGCCAGTTCAAGGATTCAAGGTTCTTTATTTGTCGTACGTACATGTGGTGGAACGACATTGTGTACACAGGGTCCCAGTTACAACCATCAAAAGTATAAAATGTAAACGAGAATCAGTAATAAGATCTAAGAAATGAACTAAGGAAAACGTTAATAAAAATACACTAAGCACTAGTAGCATAAAAACAATACGCCGAACAGCAGCACGAACATGAATCTGTGTGAGCAGATGAGTACAAATGAACACATCAGATTTAATCTGATAAAATGTTTGTTTTAGAACAGCATGCTGGTGAAGATTCTCAGTTGTCCAGGACATGATAAAATCAAAAAAGGCGTTCAATACAGGATCAACTGGACTTTATTTGTTGCAGAAAACGTTTCGACTTCTGTCCAGAAGTCTTTTTCAATTCTGAATGAATGGAAGCTGTGAGAACGAGAAGTTTTATACAAGCCACGCACCAACATATGAAATTGGAAACTGAAATAACACCACAAAATACCTAACATGCCCATTCTATTTAAATTGTTGTTTTGTTGTTGTTTTGTCAATTTAAATAGAATGGGCATGTTAGGTATTTTGTGGTGTTATTTCAGTTTCCAATTTCATATGTTGGTGCGTGGCTTGTATAAAACTTCTCGTTCTCACAGCTTCCATTCATTCAGAATTGAAAAAGACTTCTGGACAGAAGTCGAAACGTTTTCTGCAACAAATAAAGTCCAGTTGATCCTGTATTGAACGCCTTTTTTGATTTTAGAACAGCAAACAGGGGATTCCATAAGCTTTTCCTACCATTTGAGTTTCCATAGTTTGCTCTTCTACTTCATCTAAAAAGCAACTGTGACTGACCACAACAATATTTCTTTGTTTTGTATTGTTTCTTGATGCCAGAAGGTTGGGAGTTTGAAGAATTATAGTTAAATACACACATTATGAGCTGTATCTTCTACAAAATTCAACAATTGAAAGAATATTTCATATTTGCTATTGGTTGTATTCCTTCTATTTTTTTATAGCTCTTTTCTGTCTTTGGTAACCTGACTGTACAGTACACAGGTTATACTGCAGCTGCAATAATGCTAACACATGGTTAAAAAAAATAAAATAAAAAATAAGGAAAATACACATCGCTCCAGCCTAAGCACTGACTCCCTTCAGCCTAGAAATCAATATAGGCTCTACTGACTGCACAACTCTGCTGATTGCTTTCAGAGAGATGTACTGTATGTTCCACCTTAACTTTAATCGGTGATTTAAGGTGGAAACTAAAAGAGCCTTCACTGTTGCTGCTCGGTAGCCCTTGCAGTTTAAAAATTAAACATGCTTCTATTTATTGGCCTTTCAGCTAAACAGTCCTTCAGCCTATTTTCATAATCACCAAATCTGGATATGTTTCATTTGAAGTGTGCTAGTTTTGGCCTTTAATTTAAATTTTAGTACTTGGCTCAGCTTGAGCTGAAAATTATAAAACATTCTTTATTGTAGCGATTTGCTTTTAGAGGTAAACTTATTTAATAATCTAAAATATCATGGTAAAGGCCTTGCATTATCTGAAGGAATGCATATCGCCTACCCTCTTTCAGTCCAGAGTTTTAACCATAGAACATATCCTGATGCATGCTCAATAATCCAGGTAGAAAAATCTAAAAAAGTTAATTCTGGTCTTCTGGACATTCAAAAAAACAAAAAAACAAAACAAAAAAAATTGTAGAAATGTTTCGTCTTTCCTCCGAAAGACTTCCTCAGTCTGAGGAGCTGTACTGTATTCATCTCAGTCTTATACAGTAAATAGCACCCTCTCACAGTGGATCAACCAGTTGGCTGATGACAGCTGAAACCAGCTGCTCACATGATCAAGGAGGACCATCAGCCTAACGATGGATCGTTAGCACCCTGATGGTTGTTTGCTATTCACAGAGGGCTGAGTGATACTAGCAATAACAGCATTGTAAGAGGGGGACAGTTGAACCCGGAGGCCTCCACCCCTGTTTAATGATGGACGGTTTCTTTTCACAAAGATGGCCTCCTTTACTCCTCTCTCAAACCATCGTTCCTCTCTATCAAGGATGTGAACATCTTCATCCCTGAAAGAGTGACCGCTGGCCTGGAGATGAGTGTAGACCACAGAGTCCTGACCTGATGATGTTGATCTTCTGTGCTGGGCCATCCTTTTGGCCAGTGGCTGTTTAGTTTCCCCGATGTAAGACTGATCACAGCCCTCCTGACACTGAACAGCATACACAATATTACTCTGTTTGTGCCGGGGGACTGGATCTTTGGGATGAACCAGTCTTTGCCGTAATGTATTTTGGGGTTTAAAAGCCACTGGGACGTTATGTTTAGAAAATAAACGTCTCAATTTCTCTGAAACTCCCGCAACATATGGAATGACCACTGGCCGTTCCATATGATATATATATTTGATATATTATTATTTGGTGAAGATTCTGTCATCCAGGACATGATAAATAAAAAAAAAGCGTTCAATACAGAAACAATTGGACTTCACAAATGTTCACATACTTTTACCACTCTCAAATATGTAATATTATATCATTTTCCTCAATAAATAAATGACCAAGTATAATATTTTTGTGTCGTTTGTTTAATAGGGTTCTCTTTATCTACTTTTAGGACTTGTGTGAAATTCTGACAATGTTTTAGATCATATTTATGCTGAAATATAGAAAATTATAAAGGCTTCACAAACTTTCCAGCACTGCTGTATACCATGGTACAGTATGTAATAACCATGAAATGAACAACTGACTGCAATATTCACGTTTTATTAAGGTCAAACTGTATACTCATTTTATTATGGTTCTCAAAGAGATCTAGAAGTATGTTTTTTTATTTTATTTAATGCCTGGAAAAGTTCAGGGCTGCAACGCGTCTGAAAACAGTTTGAACAGCTCTCAGACATAAAAGTGATTTTTGTTTCTGGGTACTAATATACATGAACGGCGTTCCCTTTCAGTCATGTCTCTCGGTGCAACATATGCTATGGGAATTGCGCCCCCGCGCGATTACCTGAAGGAATACATTCACGCCTTTACGGCAGGGGCGTCAGCGTCGCGCCAGAGGCCCCGCCCTCTGGGTACTTAAGCCACTGACGCCCATCCATCAATCTTTTTTTGCCCTTCACCTCGCTTAAACCTGAACACTCTTCGCAGGACTTCTCTGCTGCTTCATCGCTCAACCAGAGGTGAGCTTGCTCCCTACACAGAGCGCACAGAGAATTATCCCTGCGTACTGCCGGACTAGCGAAAGCTAGTCCGGCACATTTTTCCTTAACCCCGAAGTTTTTTCTTCTCCTCTTTCCGCAGACTGCTTCGCTCGACGGCGCTAACTGCGCCACACCGCTACCTCTGCTAATTCGTAGCAGGCTAGCCAGCGAAAGCGACGCGACGGAGGAGACGTCTCAAATAAAGAGAAAAAAGATCTTGGAAGGACTCGCTCGTCTTATCTCGGACATGTCTCCGGAGAAAGAAAAGCGAAAGACAAGACTTCCAAAAAAGACCAGCAGAGCGGCGAGCCCACCCTCGCGCGCCTGCCCCAAGCGGATGCGGTTTTTCCCTCTCAGTGATGGACACCCACGAGGCCTGTCCCATCTGCTTGGGGATGTTGCACGCGAACATGGCGCTGGACGCACCCGAGTCTTGCCCACACTGCAGCCAGATGCTGGAGGCGGTGAGGAGGCACCGGGCGGACTTCGTCACCAAGGCCATGGGTGCTGCTGCGGCACCAGCAGACCCGGACACTACTGGGGCTCTGACTCCCACGCCGGAGCTCGAGAGCATGGCTTTGGATGACAGCACCCAAGTCGAATGGGGCGACAGCCCAGATGTGCTGGCCCCCATGGGGGACTTAACAGTCGAATTTGACACTCGAGGCATGATGAACGAGGACGAGATCTCGATTTCAGCCTCAGGTGAATTTTCTGCGGACGACGCCGACGTCGGATACGGGGAACAGGGAGAAGACCTCTCCCGCACCCCGGTGCCTGTGCTCCCTGAGACTGACTTTTCTATCCCTGCTCTGTTCGACTTGTGTCACAGAGCAACGGACGCACTGCAGATCCCATGGCCAGAGCCTCCACCTCGTCAACAAGTCACAAGGTTGGCAGGAAATTATTTTTACTCAAAACAGCAGGCCGCCACGAGGCAAAGGAGGCCCGTCTTCCCGGACTTCCTCACAGAGCTGACTCGCACCTGGGCTCAGCCCCGAGCTCCCATGCTGTTACCACTCTCGCAGTTTCTCAACATGGACGGGATGGATGAAGTGGGAATAGCCAACATGCCTCAAATTGAGGACACGCTGGCGTCTCATCTGGCTCCCAAGTCATCCGGGACAAAACCAACTCTCCCCAGCAAGGCCTGTCGAACTACGGCTTCTCTGCTCGAGAAATGCTACAGAGCTCAGGGTTTCGCGGCGCGCGCAATGAACGCGTCCGCCATGATGCAAGCTTACCTGGCTGAAAAACTACAGGAGGTCCAGGTAACGACAGACAAGCAAGCTGCCACGGAGCTGCTGGATGAAGCCCGCAGGGCAACAGACTTTGTGCTCCGCATGATGGGGACAGCTGCTGTTGCACAAGGCAAAGGAATGACTGAGGTGGTCATCTCAATACGCCATCTGTGGATGACCTTAACTGACCTCCCATAGGGACAGAAAGTTCCTTTTCTCCACCATTCAATAGAACCGACGGGACTTTTTGGAAAAGCGCTGGATCGAATTCAGACCAGGCTGGACCAGAGGCGCAAACAGGCTGAAGCTCTCCGAGTGGGCATCCCCAGGAGAACCTTCGCCCCCCCCAAGGAGTCAGCTGGGAGCAGAGCACCGCAGCCTCGACACCATTCAGCCACACGTGCCCCACCGCAAAAGCGGCCGGCGTACGAGGCCGAGCACCGGCAGAGACCACCGCCGGGCCCACCTCGGACCGAACACGCCTGGAGTAAGAACAGATTTGTTCCCGCCAGGCGGACCGGTACAGAACCTCCTCGACGAACCGGGACACCAAACAGAAGTGTACCTGATGAATCAGGACCGCTTCTAAACTTTACACGATCACCCACCCACGTGGTACGGGAAATGATCTTTTCACATCCAGACTTTGTTTGTAGCACGGTACAAAAAGCTGGTGACTTTGTTGTAGACACAAATCATGTTCTTTCTGCTGTGAGTGACATAAAGTCAAATATGTCGTTACACATAAGCACAAATAAAGCTCAAAAAACAGCCACTCTCTGTTTTCTTGACTCACAAAAAAAACACACAATAACATCAGCAGAACGGGTCCCTCTGTCCTGCCAGCCGACATAAAGGGAGGGGGCCATCTCCCCCCCCCCTCACGGCTCACGGGGTGTTAGCCTAATCAATAAACCCCAGCAGGGTGCCTCGGTTCTGTCTGCAACAGACAGGCCCAGAGGCCTGCAAGCAGGCCCGACACTCCTCACAGAGACAGGTGAGGGGGGTCACGTGCTCCGGCCCCCGCTCCGTTGTAAACCACGGGGCGGACAATACACAAACCAAACAAACCCGTGACACGTCCGCGCTCCAGGGGTACGCGCCAACAGAATCTGACGACCCACCTTCCTGGCCACCTATTCAACGGTTCCCAGTAAGGGACGGGGGGCCACGGCAGAAGCCCGCAGGCTAACACCAGCTTCACACGTTCACAAAGGCAGTTGTGATGAAACTGCAGTGTATGTAAACAAGCCAGGGCTGAATCAGACTCCTCTTCCTTTTAATCGAAGAGGACTGAGCTCTCTGTCACCAACCAATATAAAGTCTGCTCAGCACAAAGGACCAACTCCACATTCTCATGCTGAAGCTGCCCCCTTATCCATGGTGAGCGACACGCAATGCTCAAGCAGTGATCTTGCAGCACGTGACCGCGCTCAATGTGCTGACTCAGTTCTGCTCTTAAACGACGTACCCCACCGGGTGAAACACAGCCCATCGGTGGATTGTCAGGCTCTAGGACCCTTTTAAGGCCGGAGACTAGTAAACCAGGCCCGACCAGGAAACGGGCTGGGGCCAGGAGATCTGCTCGTTTACAAAACTTGCAACCCCTCCGATCCATGACCCCCAACAGAAAGAGGAAAAACAGACATTCTGTCCCGCTTTTGTCTAATAATGGCAACAGATTGCCTCTGCCCCCAAACACTCTTGATCAGAGCAGTAGGATGGTACATCTGCAGGAAGGTCCTCTCCCTAACGTGATTGACCTTCAAGGGACCACAGGGATTAGGGCCCCTGAGGGAGAGCTGGTTCTACCACCTGCTCCTCTACAGGGACCCTCCACATCACCAGAAGGAGCAGTCTCGCCACTTAGGCTGAGAGCTGTGGCAAATTTCAGTTTGGTGGCGGAAAGGGACAAGCTGGTGGCCTCAGGCCTGCCAGAAAATGTGGTAAATACCATTCAAAATGCACGAGCTGGGTCAACTCAGTCTCTTTACGCCCGGAAGTGGCGTATTTTTGAAGCCTGGTGCTCAGAAAGAAATATTATTTCTTATTCATGTGACCTGGCTCAGCTCCTCACCTTTCTTCAGGACTTGCTGGAGAAAGGTTGTTCTTTTTCAACAATTAAGGTGTTCCTATCAGCAATTTCGGCCTGTCACGAAGGCTGGGGGAGCAGGACGCCTGGCGCGCACCCGTTCATAATAAGATTTATGAAGGGCGTGCTGAGAAAGAGACCCCCCAGCAGGATCTTGACCCCTGGATGGGATCTTAGTCTGGTCTTGGGGGCTCTCTGTGATCCCCCATTCGAACCACTGAGCGACATTAAGATAGACTTATTATCTTATAAGACCGCTCTTCTCCTGGCTCTTTGCTCGGCGAAACGTGTGGGTGACCTCTATGCTTTGTCCGTACACCCAATGTGTACCAGGTTCGCCCCTGATGGGTCAAAGGTCACCCTAAGGCCTAATCCTGCATATATCCCCAAGGTCTTGACTTTAAACCACAGAAGTCTGGACTTTGATCTCTCTTCTTTTCCATCTGCTCCTGTCCTCACTCAGGAACAGGAAAGGCTGAAGGCTCTCTTTCCCGTAAGAGCTTTAAGCGCTTACATGCAAAGAACAGCCGAATTGAGAAAAACAAATCAACTGTTTGTGTGCTTTGCAGCACCTGCTACCGGAAAGGCTCTATCAAAGCAGCGCCTCTCATATTGGGTGACTGAGGCCATAAAAAGGGCGTACAGTAGCAAAGGTCAACAGGTGCCCTCTGGAGTGCGCGCTCACTCTACTCGGGGCTTGGCCACCTCGTGGTCACTGTTCAAGGGTGTACCAGTTGCAGACATTTGTGCTGCTGCGAACTGGAGCTCATTAAACACTTTTGCAAAGCATTACAGTTTGGATGTTACTGCGTGTGATGTCACTCAGGCTGTCCTTTCTAACACACAGTAGAAAGCAGCCTTGAGATGCCTGCTGAATAGAGGCAGACGTTCACACTAGCATGCATTTTACTGAGCATTTCAAGGGCGTGATTGAATTACGTTCCCATAGCATATGTTGCACCGAGAGACATGACTGAAAGGGAACTGAAAGTTATGCACCATAACTCATGTTCCCTGAAGGAAGGGAACGAGGTGCAACATACTTGGCCCTTTTCAATGCTGAAAGCTCGGTGAAGTGCATCTTGGAGATTGATGGATGGGCGTCAGCGGCTTAAGTACCCAGAGGGCGGGGCCTCTGGCGCGACGCTGATGCCCCTGCTGTAAAGGCGTGAATGTATTCCTTCAGGTAATCACGCAGGGGCGCAATTCCCATAGCATATGTTGCACCTCGTTCCCTTCCTTCAGGGAACATGAGTTATGGTGCATAACTTTCAGTTTTTCATAATGCACCTTTAAAGCAAAATTTTACTCCTGTGTAGAAACAAAAGTAATTTAAACAAGTTTAGTTGATGCACATGAAAGTAGGTAGATAGAAAAAGCATCTATAAAGCCCAGCTGATTTAACTCAAAGCCCAGCGGCTGCACACTCAGTTTACTATAAACCGAAGAGTCTAATGCCTGCTGAATGGGGCGATACGGTGCTGGGACTCAGTGAGGCCCCACAGCATGTTTCCCTCTTGAAGGTTACACAATCAGAGCCGAGATCCTGCAAAGACTTGCAAGAAATTGTTGCATAACAGAGTGAGAAACGGAGAGGCGGACAGAGCGGGAGAGAGGTGTAATACAGAACTGCAATTACAACCCTGCAGAAGTCCTTTCAGGCTAAAAAAAGACAACTATATTACATGGCCTTTGTATTTTCCACACACTTCCCTGTAATTTAAAAAGCAAACAAAGGAAATAGATTGGAATTAAACAGTGTGAGAAAAGTCTGTTTTAATTATCAGTTTTGGTTTAAGGTGCATGTGCTTTAGCGAATACCTAGCTCCATTTCTGGTCACTGTTATAAGGACAAATCAAGTTTTTATTACAGCTTTTATTGCAGGATGGCCGGCACCTGCAAGAATCCATTACCTCGCAAAGCAAGAAGCTGCGGCAAACATTGAGCAATTATTTCTCTCTGAGCCGTCCATTACTGACGCTGTTTCAAATCCTCATCCTCATGATGCTTTCACATGGAGAACTAATGGGACTGACTGGTTTAAAAGAGAGGCTGCATGGAAATATAAAAACCGGACTTCTCTTCACAGCTTACACCACATTACCCAAACCTTTTCTTCTGTTCTTCTTGAATATGACTGGTTTTATCACCAACTTTATCACCAGTGAGACCAGTTCTGTTTTTTTAGATTTACTTTTAACTTTTGTAGAAAAAGACATACAGTGCATTACAAAAAGATTCATATTCCCTGATATATATATTTTTTATTTTGTCAAGGTACTAGCAACAACTTCATTGTACTTTTGTGGGATTTTATGTGATGACCAACACAAAGTAGTGCACAATTAAAGTGATGCATGATTTTAAATAAATTTTAGTCCAATATCTGAGATAAAGGCAACTAATTAAAAAAAATGTTGCCCCTATAACTTACAGAAATAAGGAAAATGTAACTATTATTAGCTGTGATAAATACATTAATTACAAATCTGGTCTTTTTCGGCTCCTTTAATTTTTAAACATAACCTCAAGTGTACAACAGATGTTATTTACTAAACAAAAAATAAGTGTAAAAAAACAACATCTATGTACACTCACTGATCCGGCAGCATGTAAAACCTCCCTTGACACTTTTATTACGAGCGTTTGGCCTTCAACACTTTTTTTTTTACCAGCTTACCAGGCAGACGTTCTGAGACTTGGGTGGTAAAGGGTTAACAGCGATAACTCAAAGTAGCTATTTTCTGTGAGGCTTTATCTGACTCTCACGTGGTTGTGGAGGATTTTTAGCCCACTCTTTTTACCAGCATTGCTTCAGTCCATTCAGGTTTTTGCACAGCTCTCTGAAGGTTTCGCCACAGCATCTCAATCAGTCTGAGTTTCTGGACTTGGACTGGATGGTTGCAGAGCCTCAACATATTCTTTTTGACCCATTCCATTGTAGATTACCGTATTCGCCGTTGTATTATACGCTTCGGTCTATAATACGCTTTGTCCAATTATTGGAAATAACACAGAAAAAACCATACATAATACGCTTCGGTGTTTAATACGCATCTATTATGTGTCACCGCTACGCGACGCGTCAGCGCCTCATTTGCCCTGCTTAAAATGGCGGCCACAGAAGCGGGCGAGCTCCGAAGGAATTTACAACAAAACACGGTAAAAACTATTATTTCTTTGCGAGAAAAAATATATTTCTTAGCTGACTTTATAGCAAACGGGCTCCTGAGCTTAACAAGACTAACAAAATGTTCAAATCAGCTGGATTAAAAAAATTAGTTTGCCGATTATTTTTATGCAGGTGGGTCGGATCGGACGCTTTCTTTCTTTAAATAGCCTATATGCCACGGGGGGGCGTGACGTACTTCCGGCAAAATGCAACACCTACCCGCCACTTCCGGTTCCCATCCACCTCCGCTGTTGTCAGCGTTAGCTCCTAGTAGCCTACCATGACAACGAGCCGAAACGGGAAGCGGCTGCGCGCTACCGGCACTACACGTGAGTACCGTTGTGTCCGCCCACCGGTGGGAACAGCTGTTCCGCGGGGGGGTTTCGGCGAACATTTATCGCGGCTATCCGTAGGGGGAACGTCGCCATAATTTTATATGGTTTTATATGTGTATAGAGTTGTTATTGGTGTGTATGCTGATGTTTTATTAATTGTATTTAGTCATTTATGTTCGTGTCTTTCCCGCTAACCGGAAGTGCGCCGTCTGTGTAATGACTGTGGAGGTGCTGGAACGGAAACCCGTGGCATATAGGCTATTTAGCTAAATAAACGCTTAAAATATATATTTCTTAGCTGACTATATAGCAAACGGGCTCCTGAGCTTAACAAAACTAACAAAATGTTCAAATCAGCTGGATTTAAAAATCTGCGGTGTGGTTTATGAGTTATCTTGCTAACAAAAACCGTGACCTCACAGCTAAATGCAGCTACATCCAGAGCAGGGGGCGGGCAACGACAGAGTCAGTCCGACCAGAGGAGGCTTTTTTCGGAAACATGAGCTAGAAACGGTCTGGAAGTGTCTCCCTAGCGGACAAAAGTGGTACTGCACCATTTTTTGCACAAAATGAAAAACAGCGATATCAGAGCGAAAAATGGGTCTAAAAATAAGGGAAAAAATCCATAAATAACACGTTTCGGTGTATAATACGCAGGACATTCAAATGAGCAAAAAATAGGCATATTATACACCGACGAATACGGTAGCTGCTGTGCTTGGGGTCATTGACCTGTTGGACCCAGTTTGGTCCATGCTTCCTCTTTTGGACACATATGACTCTAAAATCCTTTGGTCTACAGAGGAGTTCATGGTGGACTTGATGACTGAGAGGAGCCCAAACCATCAGCCGGCCACCACCATGCTTGACAATTGATTTGAGTATTTTATGCTAATATGCCGTGAGAGTTGGACTCCGCCAAGGTTGCCCTTTGTCACCGATTCTGTTTATAACTTTTATGGACAGAATTTCTAGGCGCAGCCAAGGTGTTGAGAGGATCCGTTTTGGTGGCCTTAGAATCGCTTCTCTGTTTTTTGCAGATGATGTGGTCCTATTGGCTTCATCAGCTCGTGATCTACAGCTTTCACTGGAGCGGTTTGCAGCTGAATGTGATGCGGCCGGGATGAGGATCAGTTCCTCCAAATCCGAGGCCATGGTCTTGAGCCGGAAAAGGGTAGCATGCCCTCTCCGGGTCGGGGAGGAGGTCCTGCCCCAAGTGGAGGAGTTTAAGTATCTCGGGATCTTGTTCACGAATGAGGGAAAACTGGAGCGTGAGATCGATAGGCGGATAGGTGCAGCGTCCGCAGTGAAGCGGGCGCTGTACCGGTCTGTCGTGGTGAAGAGAGAGCTGAGTCAAAAGGCAAAGCTCTCAATTTACCGATCGATCTACGTTCCCACCCTCATCTATGGTCATGAGCTTTGGGTTATGACCGAAAGAACAAGATCTCGGATACAAGCGGCTGAAATGAGTTTTCTCCGCAGGGTGGCTGGACTCTCCCTTAGAGATAGGGTGAGAAGCTCAGTCATCCGGGAGGGACTCGGAGTAGAGCCGCTGCTTCTCCACATCGAGAGGAGCCAGTTGAGGTGGCTCGGGCATCTGGTTAGGATGCCTCCTGGACGCCTCCCTGGTGAGGTGTTCCGGGCATGTCCCACCGGGAGGAGACCCAGAGGAAGACCCAGGATACGCTGGAGGGACTATGTTTCTCGGCTGGCCTGGGAACGCCTTGGGATTCCCCCAGAGGAGCTGCTCCAAGTGGCTGGGGAGAGGGAAGTCTGGGCCTCCCTACTTAGGCTGCTACCCCATATTACAGCCATTCTGATCTATGACTAAACGAACACAAAAAACATGAAGTACCCCCGCGACCCGACCCCGGATAAGCGGAAGAAAATGGATGGATGGATGGATGCCGTGTTTGGTTTGTGATGAACACGGTCCCGTGCATCACATAGTTCTAGAAGGCTTGTGGTTCATTCAGAAGAAACACTGTGGCTCTAAGTTTGACCGCCATGTTGTTCCTAGAGAAAGAGGTTTTCTCCTGGCAAACCTTCCAAACCAGCCACACTCGTTCAGTCTATAGTTTTTTATCGGACCATCATGAACTTGACCTTTACCCTTCTAATTGAGGTGTGTAGAGTTCAAGCATGATATTGTGGGGTTTATCCTGAGCATTATCCAGGACATGCTGCTGACTATCTCATTCTGCTGTATTCATTCATACCCATCTACTCACTACAGACTCAGGTTCGGGCTGTTTAATTAATGTTTAGCAAATATCTTAGATCTTTTAGCATATCGTTTAGCGCATCGTTTAGCGTATATCTAAGTGTATATCAGATTCTTATATACTGTTTCTTTTTATACTTTATATTTTTGCTACTTTTGGGTGTAACTGGGAACTTGAGCACATAGTTTTGTTCCACCTCATGTACCACATGTTCCACCTCATGTACCACATGTTTTTTCTTTTTCTTATTATATATATGTAAATTGTTTTGTATTTTATTATAAAATGAATGAATAAATAAACTAAAACTAAAACTACCACATGTGATGGGAATGACAATAAAGATACTCGAACTTGAACATGGCAATTCAAAAAAGTTTTGAAAACAAAGCTTCTATCCTGTAGTTTGATTTGATTTGATTTATTTATTCATTCATTTTATAATAATAAAATACACAACAATAAACACATAAAAAAGAAGAAAAAAAACGTGTAAAATGAAAGGCAGCAGATGAAGAAAAAATCTTATCTTTCTAACAAACAATTCATACAACCAATTCCTTTAATTTCCTAAACAAATGAACAACTCTTTTAACCTCCAATACATCATACAATTTCTAACTTAAACTCATTTAGATATAGGATTTTAACAATTTAAACTTAATAATTCTTTTAAATATTACCATTGATTTAGCCTCTTTAACGTCATTCTCCAAATCGTTCCACAACCCAACTCCCTGAACCATGGCCGATCTTCCCCTCAAACTCATTCTAATTTGTGGCTTTACAAATATATCTTTCCCCTTTAGATAGTAACAACTCGTTCTTTTGACAAAATACCTCTGAATATTTGAAGGCAGTGCATCATTCTGTGCTCTACATATAACCAGCAAAATATTATAATCAACTAAATCGTAAAACTTCAACGGTTTCGTTTGAAAAAATAATACATTTGATGGATAATTGTACTGCTTTCTTGTAATAAGTCTAACAACTCTTTTCTGTAAAATAAAAATAGGCATTGTAATTGATTTACACGCCTTTCCCCAAACGCTAACACAATAAATTAAATGTGGAACAATGAATGTGTTATACAACAAAAACAATGCCTTATCATTCAAAAAATCTCTGAATCTCTAAAATATAGCAATGGACTTGGATATTTTCACTTTAACAAGATTTATATGCTGTTTCCAAGACAATTTATCATCAATGATGACACCCAAGAACCTCACCTCGTGAACTCTATGAATCACAGTCTTCAATTTGAAATGGAACATCAATTGATTCGTTTTTGTTACTAAATATCATGTAACATGTTTTATCCAAATTTAACGTCAATTTATTAATTTTAAACCAATTCTTAATTTTAACAAGTTCAGTCATCATTAATTTCAAAGTCTGTTCGATATCATTACCAACACCAAAAAATGTAGTGTCGTCAGCAAAAAGAATACACTTAATGAGTCCAGAAACCTTTACCAAATCATTTATATATAATAAAAATAATTTTGGTCCTAATATCGATCCTTGAGGAACTCCGCATGTGATGGTGCCGAGTTCAGATTTCACCTCATCCATTAGTACAAACTGTTTCCTTTCATTCAATAACTACATACCCAATCCAACGCAATTCCTCTAACACCATATCTTTGTAACTTATCAAGGAGAATGGTATGATCAACAGTATCAAAGGCTTTTTTTAAATAAACAAATACACCCACACCACAGTTTTCGATCAACAGCAGTAATTATTAATTCTATCAATTCCATCAGAGCCATGGATGTGGAATTTCCTGTTCTGAACCCATATTGATTACTGGCTAGAATATTATGCTTTTCAACAAATAGATCCATTCTGATGACAAACAGTTTCTCCAAGATTTTTGAAAATTGTGGCAATAATGATATCGGCTGTAATTGTTGAACACACTTTTATCACTGTTTTTGAACGTTGATGTTTCTATCCCATGTGAGGAGCTTTCTCAGTCAAACCTGCAGAGTGTGGACCTCAAAGCTTTTTACAGTAACCTGCAAGAGATGTGTCTTTTGTGCAGCTAACAGCCCCTGCATATTAATCTCACTCCTCACCCGCCTGAGGGTCATTAGAGGCTTTGTTTACTTGACTCACTGGAGTTAGTCTGTGCAAGCCATTTGAAGTGGGTTGACTCTAAAAGTTAATGACTTGTGAACAGGCAGAAGAATGAACATAAACACATTATCACTCATTTTATGCTTTGTGTGAAGGTGATTAAAAAATATGAGAAAGATTTAAGTTTGCAAAGGCCCAATCAGTTCAGACCTCAGACCAACTGAAACACTGTATTAGTGGCATAAATACTGCATCTGTGAACGTCAATGTTGTAAAAAAGAACAGGCCCAAATTCCTCCACAACAACGAGATAAATTGATACAGTCATAACATATGATTTCCTGATAAGGATCTTAATCTCTAAAACTATATTCTGACACCTAAAACTTTTTATTAAATCTATGAACTTTGAGGCAAAACCAAAACAACATAAGGCTGGGGGATTTCACACCGCTCAGAATGAGACTTCCTCAAAAACTGGGTCTGTTTCCAGAGCAATGACTAATAAAAATGATAAGTGTGAAGAGTCCAGTAAACAATGTCATGCAGTTAACTTCCCAGTATGCTAACACATCAATATGTCCTCACCTAATTGTCCCACAAAGACGTACTTTGTACACTCCAACAATGATCTTTTGGGAATGGACCATTTTTTTTCTTTCTTATTGAGTGGAGTTGCTGTGGGGAGGAGGAGTTAGAAGTCAGAGCTGAGTGCCTGCACTAATACGCCGCTCAATAATGTGAGTGAAGCACAAAAACAAAGAGAAAGACTTTATTAGTTTTGCTGTTTAATGCACTTACTCTCACTTCTCATGCTTTGGCTGAATGGAGCGAGTCACTCTTACTACCTATTCGTTAATCTGCAACTGTTTCTAAATTAATTTAATTATTATGTTTGCTTTAGATAGCTGTAAGAAACTTCCTCAAAGAAGCAACAACATCCTCATCTGCTGTTATCTAAAGTAAGAGGTCAAATTTGTTTTGAAGTGAAGTTCCGTGAGCAGTCAATACTGTATGTTACCTGCAGTAGTAGCTAGCCACCTGAACCAGGGAGGGGATATATATACAGTATATATATACAGGAAGCCCTCGAGTTACGTCAGGGATTGGGACCTACGTGTGTGACTTAGGTCGATTTTGTCGTACCTCGCGGACCAAAAACACCTGCCTGTCGTAGGTCCGCGTTTCTGACATAGGTCGCGGCTATACCGCTAACGGAGCGCCGCACACATATTTAATGGCATGAGACTGAACAAGCAGACATACTAGGCCATGAACATGCACAGAACTGTACAGTAAATGAATACAGTACTGTACAATAAATAAAAAATATAATGTCTTACTTTGAGCTGGTCAAAGCCTGCCTTCGTCTTTTAGCATCAGCTCGGGTGCGAGCTCCCCCAGCTTCCTTACGCTCCACACGCACACACGTGGTCAAAACTGTTTAAAAGAATGACTGTTAGCTTCTTAACTTCATACATTTGGAGCCAGAAAAAAAAAAAACTTACTGAAAGCCGTTTCTCCGCGATAATCCTCCATCCAAAACAAGCTCGGCGTTAGCTACGGTTAGGCCCCGCCATTAGCAGCAATGGTTAGCATGTCAGTTCATTCAAAAAGGCTGTCGGCTTTGTATCTCCGCGTTAGCTCGGTGTCCCCCGACTGCCAGGCGGACATTTGCGGCGAGCTCCCGGCCGCAGATGGCCCCTCCGCGGCATGTCGGCTCGGTGTCTTCGCCTGTGTTAGCTGCTCTGTTAGCTGCTGTCGTTAGCATGTCGGGCGGCGTTGTTAGAGCGATCACTGGGCGATCGGCGGCTGCTCCTCCGGGCCTGAGACGTCCACAGAGTTGACCGAGTGTTTCCAGCAAATTTATCCGTATGAGGCAACCCTGAACGGACACACGGTCCTCTAAAGCCAGCTGACAGGAGCGTCTAGAGCTCCATTGACCGCAGTACTGTAGTAAAATGGCGACCGGAAACGACCGGAAGTTGCGTAAATACGATCAAATTGTAATTAAAAACGAAATATTAATAATTATACTTTATTTATAAAGCCATTTAAAACAACCACAGCTGCAACAAAGTGCTATACACATGAAATTAATAACATAAAAAAATAATAATAATAA
>JBBPBX010021315.1:0-42499 GCA_038048925.1 Garcialebias charrua
TGTACTTTAGTAAAAGTACAAATAAACAGACAAAAATGTACTCCAGTAAAAGTAGAAGTACCATAGTAATGTTTTTACTTAAGTAAAAGTAAATAAGTACTTGCTTTAAAAAAAACTTAAAGTATTAAAGTAAAAGTACTTACTGAATGTATTACCTAATGCAATGGTGTACAATATCATTAAGTGTGGCTACTGTATGTATATTTTCTGTAATGCATAAATAGTTTTGAGCCATTTTAATGAACAATGCTGCAGATAATACATGTTTTTTATCGTGTTTACTCTGTGACACAGTTCACACTTGGACTTGTGATTATGTGCGTCAGAATTTCAGGGATGAAATGCAGAGTTCAATGTCATTAAACAAAATAAGAAAGAGGAATGATTATACCTTTGAAATTTTTTATTTAACACAGAACAAAATCAATGTGTCATTTTAACTGCAGCAAAAACATTAAAGTAAAAGTTGTCTGATGAAAAAAAGGAACATTAGACCTAACAAAGGAACAGGCTCTGGTCATTTCAACTGCAGTTTGTCATAAACTCTAGTTCAAATACTATGTAGTCAACCTTGTAATGGATTAATAGTGAACAATATTTTAACTTCCTGACACCATTTTCAAAACTTGGACCTGAGTGTCGAAACATTTTGTGACATCGCTTGTCTCCTAACATCTCATGAACTGACACATTTTAATATTGCAGCAAGAATTTCTTGTTCAAGTTCAGAAGAAGTTGGTTTTCAAAGTTTTTTTAGCCCCGTCTGGCTCTTTTGGGAGAGAGAATCTGTCCTGCTGTACTGAACAGTCTTTCAATAGTCTTTCAATAATATGTCAATTATCTTTCAATTATCTATCTTTCAATAGTCTATCAATAAGGTCATGGGTGTTGTGTATCTTTTGGCTGAATTGGTGGAATCCATTGTGGATGTGTTAGTGGTGCTGTGGGTGCTCCCAGCTCAATGACGTATATATATGGGGGAGTGGTGGCGCAGTGGTTAGAGACGGTGGGCCTGAGATCGGAAGATCGCCGGTTCAAGCCCCGGTACCAACAACATCAAAAAATGTGGGTGAAGGTGAAATACCCACACCTGCCTCCACCCTTATTCGCCCCACTCTGAGCCCCTGAGCAAGGCACTTAACCCCCACCATCTGCTCCCTAACAGGTCTCTGTTGAAAATGAGTTCTCGTGGCTCAATGAGACTTATAAATAAAGGATAAATGAAAAAGTACTAGAATATACGTCATTGGTCCAGCTCTTCTTGAAGGCGGGTCTAATGTTACCTGTCCACTTTGCAGTGATTCAATGGACCAACTCCCCTCTCAACATCAGTTACTTTCAAACTAATGACAAATCAAAAAACTGCAACGTGAATGTAACTTGTGACACAACACATTATGGAGATGTAGTGTAGTAGAAAGTACAGATACTTCATGTAAAATGTAGTGCAGTAAAAGTACCCACATTTAAATCTACTTAAGTAAAGTACAGATACATGAAAAATGAACTTAAGTACAGTAACAAAGTATTTGTACTTAGTTACATCCCACCATTGGGTTTGAGCACATTTCACCAGTTTTGTCCTCCCTTCACTGGCTCCTTGTGCGTGTTAGAATTGATTTTAAAATTCTCCTGTTGACATTTAAGTGCATTAACGGCCTTGTAACCTCCCGCATACCTCTCTAGCCTACTTCAACCATATGTTCCTTCTCAGGCGCTGAGCTCATCTGACCGGCTGCTTTTGGTGGTACCAAAAACCAGAATGAAACTCAGAAGAGATCAGGATTTTTCAGTCATTGGCCCTAAACTTTGGAACAATCTGCCCTTCACCATTACTTCACTTCACTCCCTGCTTTTAAATCTCTCCTGTCTGTATTCACTGATATTTAACAGTACGATCTGATTTATTATCCCATTGTTTCTCATTGTGTTTGTGTTTTTATGTTTTCATTCATCGATGTTTTTCATTTATATCTTGATTTTTTTGCTTGATGCTGTGATTTTATTGTTAAGCACTTTGGCAACAGCGGCTGTTTTAAATGTGATTCCATAAATTTGACTTGACTAATAAAAGAGTGGGGAAAACCCTCTCAAAACGAGCAGCTGTGCTTCCTTGAGAGTGAAGGAAAATTGCACTGACTGAAAGTTACCTGGAGGGTCACCAAACATGAGCAGGAAACATCATCTGTTGGGCTTTGAGTTTCTCTAGGTGGATTTGGGTTATTAAAGGTCAAACGATTGTGCGGCCAACTCAGATTTTGGTCTTGAACTTCCCAGCAGGTTCGGCTGGGGTCATGGTGAAGCTGTGATGGAGGCTGTGGAGGAGTGATGGTCACAGTACACGTTGTCCTGGCCCCTCTCCTTCATCAAGGGCCTGCTTGCTGACGGTGGAATGACATCACCAGGGGGGGCCCTTTGTCCCTCTGTTCAGGAGCGTTGAAATTTTGCACACAAAGGCTGCGTGGCGCTCCTATCTCTACATCTCAGTGGACGCAGCACTTTTGAAAATCCCTAACGAGATTAAACCGTGGTGCAATCAGCTGTCAGTCTGAACACACTGGCTGCTTCTCAGAACTCACATAGGATGTCTAAGCCCCGCTGTTCAAACGGAACACGCAAAAGACACATCCAGAGCTGCAGCGGGATGAATGGATCCAAGAATGCTGGGACCACTTAGAGCAAGAGATCTGCGTAATAGATCACCAGGTCATATTGTTTGTGTTGTTAGATTCCTCCTTTTTATTGTTTGTTTTGATTTTTTCAAAACACAAGTTTTACATATATATTTCATGGCACCTTTTAATGATAAAGACTTTAAAACATCTATTTAAATCGTACACTTAAAGTGCTTGAACACATGTAATTTAGGGATTCAGGTGTTACTCAAAAAAGCTCCTATTTAATTTTATATCTCCATCCAACTTAAATTAGTTCTTTAGGTACGCCTAAAATGTACCTTTTTGAAACATGAGAAAAATGGAAAAATTTCAGTGCATATTTTGTGTTTTGTTTTAATAAAATATTAAGACACAAATGTATTAAACCAAAGCATTTTTAACTGATTCAAAACTTTTGTTTGAGCTGGAGTTGATTCATTTGAACTTACTTTTCTTTAAGCAAGTGCAGTCAGCTTTGTTGGAAGTGAAACACTTGAATAAAACGATTATTATTATTGTTTCATAAACTTTGTGTTACTTGTGTCAGCGCTGTAAACTGAAAAAAATAAAACTGCTGTGATTGAAATGGACAAAAATATACAATGGTTCATTTCAACAGAGTAATACACAGAGCGTACAGAGAATTATTCCTGCGTACTGCTGGGCTAGCGAAAGCTAGTCCGGCACATTTTCCTTAACCTCAAAGTTTTTTCTTCTCCTCTTTCCGCAGACTGCTTCGCTCGACGGCGCTCGACGGCGCTAACTGCGTCACACCGCTACCTCTGCTAATTTGTAGCAGGCTAGCCAGCAAAAGCGACGCGATGGAGGAGACGTCTCAAATAAAAAGAAAAAAGATCTTGGAAGGACTCGCTCGTCTTATCTCGGACATGCCTCCAGAGAAAGGAAAGCGAAAGACAAGACTTCCGAAAAAGACCAACAGGACGGCGAGCCCAACCTCGCGCGCCTGCCCCAGCGGATGCGGTTTTTCCCTCTCAGCGACGGACACCCACGAGGCCTGACCCGTCTGCTTGGGGATGCTGCACGCGAATATGGCGCTGGATGCGCCCGAGTCTTGCCCACACTGCAGCCAGATGCTGGAGGCAGTGAGGAGGCACCGGGTGGACTTTGTCGCCAAGGCCATGGGGGCTGCTGCGGCGCTAGCAGACCCGGACACTACTGAGCCTTTGACTCCCACACCGGAGCTCGAGAGCATGGCTTTGGATGACAGCACCCGGGTCGAATGGGGCGACAGCCCAGATGCGCTGGCCCCCATGGTAGACTTAACTGTCGAATTTGACACTCGAGGCATGATGAACGAGGATGAGATCTCGATTTCAGCCTCTCCGATGTCGTATACGAGGAACAGGGAGAAGACCTCTCCCGCATCCCGGTGCCTGTGCTCCTGGAGACAGACTTTTCCATCCCTGCTCTGTTCGACTTGTGTCACAGAGCAACGGACGCACTGCAGATCCCATGGCCGGAGCCTCCACCTCGTCAACAAGTCACGAGGTTGGCAGGAAATTATTTTTATTTAAAGCAGCAGGCCGCCACGAGGCAAAGGATGCCCGTCTTTCCGGACTTCCTCACAGAGCTGACCCACACCTGGTCTCAGCCCAGAGCTCCCATGCTGTTGCCGCTCTCGCAGTTTCTCGACGTGGACGGGATGGATGAAGTGGGAATAGCCAATGTGCCTCAAATTGAGGACACGCTGGCGTCTCATCTGGCTCCCAAGTCATCCGGGACAAAACCAACTCTCCCCAGCAAAGCCTGTCGAGCTTCGGCTTCTCTGCTCGAGAAATGCTACAGAGCTCAGGGCCTTGCGGCGCGCGCAATGAACGCGTCCGCCATGATGCAAGCGTACCTGGCTGAAAAACTACAGGAGTTCCAGGTAACGACAGACAAGCAAGCTGCCGCCGAGCTGCTGGATGAAGCCCGCAGGGCAACAGACTTTGTGCTCCACATGATGGGGACAGCTGCTGTTGCACAAGGCAGAGGCATGGCTAAGGTGGTCATCGCAATACGCCATCTGTGGATGACCCTAACTGACCTCCCGGAGGGACAGAAAATTCATTTTCTCCACCATTCGATAGAACCGACGGGACTTTTTGGAAAAGTGCTGGATCTAATTCAGACCAGGCTGGACCAGAGGCGCAAATAGGCTGAAGCTCTCCGGGTGGGCATCCCCAGGAGAGCCTTCCCCCCCAACAGTAACCATCTAAACACTAAACACTAAAACATTTAATACACATAAGCATAAAATAGTAAAAAAGTGTAACACTGTCCTGAGTTTTTTCATAATAGTATAAAAGTATGAAAATTTACACCAACACTGAAACACCAAACACCCCTAAAACACCAAACACCCAATGAACATAAGCATAAAATGAAATAATAAAAGTGTAATACTGTCCTGAGTTTTTGCATAGTAGTATGAAAAGTATAAAAACGTAAATCTATAAAATAAACTGAAGTTTCTAGCGTTGACATTTGCAAAGAGTGGCACAGCAGCATATAAGTTAATGTACACAGTATATGTATGAGGTAGTTGATGTTGGTATAGAGGCAAAGTGGCATATGCAGTGAGGCACATAAGGCACATTTGGCATCCTTAGATAAGGCTAGTCAGAGAATGCTGTATATGTATCTGCAGTAGTGTAGATAAAAGTAGTGTAAATGTAAACAGTAGTAATAAATGTAAAGCAGTAGTAATAAATGTAAACAGTATTAATAAATGTAAACAGTGAATGTAAACAGTAGTATGACTATAGGCAGTAATGTAATACAAACATTAGTGCAAATATGAGAAGTAGTGCAAACTGAATGAACACATGACCGAGAGTTTAGTGAATAACCCGTTTGATGACACAGAGTCCAGTGTTAAAAACTTTGTGTTGAGTGGTAATGTGTGAGAAAGTTTTTTGTGTTAAGGCAGTTCAAATGGGAGGGGAGGCAGAGCAGGCAGAGTGTTTAGCATTCTGACTGCCTGATGAACAGAGCTGTCTCTCAGTCTGCTGGTACGAGCCTGGAGACTCCTCAGTCTCCTCCCTGATGGCAGCAGTCTAAAGCGGCTGTGTAGTGGGTGTGTGGGATCACCTGCCATGCGGTGGGCTTTCCGAGTGAGGCGTTTGCTGTGTAAGTCCTGCAGTGAGGGCAAGGAGGTGCAGACGATCTTCTCAGCTGCTTTCACGATGCGCTGGAACCAGGCCCGCTTCTTGACTTTACACGATCACCCGCCCACGCGGTACGGGAAATGATCTTTTCACGTCCAGACTTTGTTTGTAGCACGGTACAAAAAGTTGGTGACTTTGTTTTGGACATAAATCATGTTCTTTCTGCTGTGAGTGACATAAAATCAAATATGTCGTTACACATAAGCACAAATAAATCTAAAAAAACAGCCTCTCTCTGTTTTCTTGACTCACAAAAAAACAACAACAACAACAAACATAGTAACATCAGCAGAATGGTCCCCTCTGTTCTTCCAGCCGATATAAAGGGTGGGGGCCATCTCACCCCCTCCCTCACGGCTCACGAGGTGTTAGCCTAATCAATAAACCCCAGCAAGGTGCCTCGGTTCTGTCTACAACAGACAGACCCAGGAGCGCCTGCAAACAGGCCCGTCAGTCCTCACAGAAGCAGGTGAGGCGGGTCACGTGTTCCAGCCCCCGTCCTGTTGTGGACCACGGGGCCGGCAATACACAAATCAAACAAACCCGTGACACGTCCGCACTCCAGGGGTGCGCGTCTGCAGAATCTGATAACCCACCTTCCTGGCCACCTATTCATAGGACGCCAGTAAGGGACCGGGGGGGGGGCACGGCAGAAGCCAGCAGGCCAACACCAGTATCACACGTTCACAAAGGCAGCTGTGATGAAACTGTAGCGTGTGTAAACACTCAGTGCAGAACAGAAATGGCACCAGGGCTAAATCAGACTCCTCTTGCCTTTAATCGAAGAGGACTGAACTCTCTGTCACCAACCAATCTAAAGTCTGCTCAATATAAAGGACCATCTCCACATTCTCATGCTGAAGCTGTCCCCTTATTCTCAATGGGCGACACGCCATGCTCAAACAGTGATCCTGCAGCGTGTGACCGCGCTCACTGTGCTGACCCAACAAGGAAACGGGCTGGAGTCAGGAGATCTGCTCGTTTACAAAACCTGCAACCCCTCCGACCCATGACCCCCAACAAAAAGAGGAAAAACAGACATTCTGTTCAGCCTTTGTCTAATAATGACAGCAGATTGCCTCTGTCTACAAACACTCTCGATCAGAGTAGCATGGCGGTACATCTGCAGAAAGGCCCTCTCCCTAACGTGGTTGGCCTCCAAGGGACCACAGAAATTAGGGCCCTTGAGGGAGAGCTGGTTCCACCACCTGCTCCTCTCCAGGACTCCTCCACGTCACTAGAAGGAACAGTTTCGCCACTTAGGCTGAGAACTGTGGCAAATTTCAGCTTGGTGGCAGAGAGGAACAAGTTGTTGGCCTCAGGCCTGCCCGAGAACGTGGTAAAAACCATTCAAAACACACGAGCTATGTCAACACAGTTTCTCTACGCCCGGAAATGGCATATTTTTGAAGCTTGGTGCACAGAAAGAAAAATTATTTCTTATTCATGTGACTTGGCCCAGCTCCTCACCTTTCTTCAGGACCTGTTGGAGAAAGGTCGCTCTTTCTCAACGATTAAGGTGTTCTTATCAGCAATTTCAACTTGTCACGAGGGCTGGGGGAGCAGGACGCCTGGCGCGCACCCGCTCATAATAAGATTTATGAAAGGCGTGCTAAAGAAGAGACCTCCCAGCAGGATCTTGACCCCTGGATGGGATCTTACTTTGGTCTTGGGGGCTCTCTGTGATCCCTCATTCGAACCACTGAGCGACATTAAGATAGATTTATTATCTTATAAGACCGCTCTTCTCCTGGCTCTTTGCTCGACAAAACGTGTGGGTGACCTCCACGCTTTGTCCGTACATCCAATGTGTACCAGGTTTGCCCCTGACGGGTCAAAGGTCACCCTAAGGCCTAATCCTGCATATATACCCAAGGTTTTGACTTTAAACCCCAGAAGTCTGGACTTTGATCTCTCTTCTTTTCCACCTGCTCCTGTCCTCACTCAGGAACAGGAAAGGCTGAAGGCTCTCTGCCCCGTGAGAGCTTTAAGCACTTACATGCAGAGAACAGCCGAATGGAGAAAAACAAATCAACTGATTGTGTGCTTTGCTGCACCAGCTACAGGAAAGGCCCTATCAAAGCAGCGCCTCTCACACTGGGTGACCGAGGCCATAAAAAGGACGTACAGTAGCAAAGGTCAACAGGTGCCCTCTGGAGTGCGTGTCCACTCCACTCGGGGCTTGGTCACCTCGTGGTCACTGTTCAAGGGTGTACCAGTTGCAGACATCTCTGCTGCTGCGAACTGGAGCTCAATGGACATGTTTGCAAAGCATTACAGTTTGGATGTTACTGCGTGTGATGTCACTCAGGCTGTCCTTTCTAACACACAGTAGAAAGCAGCCTTGGGATGCCTACTGAATAAAGGCGGACGTTCACACTAACATGCATTTTACTGAGCATTTCAAGGGCGTGAATGAATTATGTTCCCATAGCATTTATGTTGCACAGAGTAACATGACTGATAAGGGAACTGAAAGTTATGCACCATAACTCATGTTCCCTGAAGGAAGGGAACGAGGTGCAACATACCTGGCCCTTTCAATGCTGAAAGCTCGGTGAAGTGCATTTTGGAGATCGATGGATGGGCGTCAGCGGCTTAAGTACCCAGAGGGCGGGGCCTCTGGCGCGACGCTGACGCCCCTGCCGTAAAGGCGTGATTGTATTCCTTCAGGTAACCGCGCGGAGCGCAATTTCCCATAGCATTTATGTTGCACCTCGTTCCCTTCCTTCAGGGAACATGAGTTATGGTGCATAACTTTCAGTTTCTCTCCTCTTTCACAGTGACTGCACCAGTGGGCACCAGTGACCCCCGTGTCCTGAAAAGGAAGAAGAGGGTAAAGATGATTGATGGATGGACATCCAGCCTAAAGGATGGAAAGTTTGTTAAAAAGCTGCAAAGATGAGCCTCCTCACCTTCAAACTAAGGATGCACGATATTGGATTTTTGGCAGATATCTTATATAGATATGTTAAAACCTATAACTGATACCAATACCAATATTTTTTCCTAGACATGCTGTGGAATTAAAATACTACATCATTCTGCATGGTCTTTGTTAATTTGGCCTGCTACTAAAGGCAGATGCCGAAAAAGGGCTGAAAATAATGTAACACTTCAACATGGATTATGTTTAATGGCAAATTTATTCGTGACATTTACTCTAACACGATGACAAGCACGGTGGCACAACTGGTAGAGCTGCATGCTGCCTCTCAGCAAGCAGGTCCCTGGTTCAAATCCCGGTCCAGGGACCTTTCTGGGTGGAGTTTGCATGTTCTCTCCGTGCATGTGTGGGTTTCCTCCGGGTACTCCGGTTTCCTCCCACAGTCCAAAAACATGCATGTTAGGCTGATTGGTAACTCTAAATTGTCCCTAGGTGTGAGTGAGAGAGTGAATGGTTGTTTGTCTTGTTTGTCTCTATGTGGCCCTGTGATGGACCTGCGACCCGTCCAGGGTGTACCCTGCCCCTCGCACAGGGATTGCTGGACATGAGCACCGGCAACCCCCGTGACCCAAAGTGGAAGAAGCGGGTAAAGATAAGGAATGGATGGACAATGACAACACTCGAACAGCTAAACTCAACCTGTTCACAAGCGACAAGTGAAAAGCGCATAAGTAGTAGTACATTAATAGATACAATATACTTGACTTTTTTTAATTAAAAATGAACTTAATAATAATAATAATAATAATAATAATAATCATTTTATTTAAAAGCGCCTTTCAGGACACCCAAGGACACTTAACAAACCAACCAGTTCAAACAACAGCAGTAACAAATTGAAATACAAAATACATAAAAGAATGTAAAATACAAAATAATATAAAATACATTTAGTAAAGTTAAAGATAAGCTAGTCTAAAGAGATGTGTTTTCAGGGCAGTCTTGAACAGAGAAAGGGAGGTGGTGTTTCGTAGGTCTGGCGGTAGAGCGTTCCAGAGGTGAGGGGCAGAGCAGGTGAAGGCCCTTAAAACAGAAGCCCAATATGTGGTTATACAGTCTTAATGATCAACTCAAATCTCTATGAATTCTGCTACGTGCAGGCATCCTTGTCACTGGGTTGTCATACAAAAACAGCACCTTTTATATATGTATCTATATCTATATATATATAGATGTATACAAAGTATAAACAGTGCCTTTTATATCGGTGAGTTATTTTGATGGAATGACCGTTGTCCGATATTTAACTTTATTACTAATATTGGTCGATACCGATACCATGCCAGTAATATCGTGCATCCCTACTTCAAACTGTTTAGTAAATAAACAAAATATTTCAGGAGTGATATTCCCATCCATGAACACATGGCCTTTAAAACCTTTAAGGCGGGAATGGATTGCCAAGCAGCCAACCTGACACCTCATATATAGACACAGCTATTCAATCGTAAAGTTTAAACAAAGCAAAATGGTTGATGGTTGTTTTTAAAATTAATACAGTCCAAGAAGAGTAAATACTCACTGCTTCTTCGGCTGTGTTTGTGCACAACTGGCTCATGATACAAGCAGGTTGGTCCAAAGATTTTTATTTTTTTGCTGGAAATCACTGGCCTTCTGACTATACATTCTGCATCCAGCCCTTCACATTGATGCTGCCTACATTTAAATTAAAGTGAAACACGAAGGATTCTTCATACTTCAACTTGAATGAAATGTCGTCCTCTTTGTGGGACCCTTCACCCTCGGGCTAATGCCGAAACAGACACATCTTTGTTGTTGCAGCTCTTGTCCAGATGTGGTTCTACAGCATCTCAGCGTATTCTTAGAACGCAGCATAACTCAAAAACACAGGCATGTCAGTGCAAAGAAACATTTGTTCCCTGCGTAAAAGCACATGGCGGGAGTTCACAGCTTGTGTGAGAATTTCTCCTCTTTGAGCGGCTCCTCTGGAGTTTTTCATTTTAAATGCATGCAGGCATTTATAGCAGCTGTTTCTCCACGACGCAGCTCATCTCTTCTTGTGAGAAATCCAGTTTTACAGGCTCCGAGTTCCTTATACAACCATGTGTAAGGAATATGTGCGGTGCAACACGCAGCATACATTAAGCACTGTGAATATTGAAATTAAAACCAGGGAGTCCACAGCCAATGATGCACCAAGGAAACAAAAACCAATACAGACGTTACACGTTATCACTGCGTGTTGGAAAACAATTAACTAATTCGGAAACATGTCAGCTGTTCGTGAGTCAGTCATCTGCATGGATGATTACGGAAACAGTTTTAATGAGATAAGCTGCTCCCTTTTGTGACAGAGTTTAAAATAACTTACTGTTTGTTCGGTTTAACCTCTGAGTCTGGAGGTTAACACCATAAAAAGCTGCAGGATCTAATCTGAGCCTTGGCTCAATCATAAAACGATGAAAACCTTAGATTCCACGCCTTTTCATAGTAAACAAGCAAACAGGTATTAGACAAATCAAAGGCTGAGCAAAGTATGGCTGACCTCTTCACCTTGCTGACCCCGACAGCCATCTATAGGTTCAGCCGAAGGGGGGGGGGGGGTCAGATTTGTGTCAAGCCCCGTGGTTCAAAGGTGAGTGTAAGACAAGTGCTGTCCAGGAAATTAGACCAAACTAATTGTCCATTAGTCCACTTTAATTACAGCCGAATCACAAGAGCGGCTGGTTCACCCGTTTCAAGGCCATGACACCAGCCACTGGTAAAGTGAGGGGGTGTTGCAAATGGAAAATTAGATTATGCATGCTACATTGCTATGGACACAAAAGCAATTTCCAATTTAATTAACAAATGAAGACACAGACAAGGAACACCCCCCCCTGGAGTAGACTTCAAAAATAATCCTGAATTTTACAAAGCATTTCCACAGTTTTATACATATATTTTTTTTACGAATGCACCTCATACTGCACGTTGATCAGTATAGATTTTATTAGGCCGTAATTATTATTCATACCAGTCCCAAAGGGGAAACCTGACCCTTGTTAAGTTGCTCATTACTTGGGTTAAATTCCTGCACCAATGCAGCAATCGTGATTAGCATATTTAAATGAACATATTACCATGCTTAACAGCTCGTTCAGACTGGTTGATTCCCCACATGTCGAGCTCTGTCAGCAGTCTGGATCTCCATCTGCAAGCAGCTGACACTCCCTTGTTGAGAGGTTTTAGTGTCGTTGCTTTGATCAGTTAAATCCTCATGCCAGTGAATGAGCTGCACCGCCTTCCATATCTGCAGCTCTTTGAGTTAACCCTAAAAAAAAGGGGGATTTGGTTCCTTTCAAACCTTGGGTTTAAAAACACTCCTGCATCACAGCATCTCACTTCCATGAAGCGACAACATGCAAAGCACTCAACCTTGAAGATGCTGTGAGTGCACTTCAGCTTGTAGGTCACTTTTTGTCCAGAAAGTGCCCTGAGAAGGAGTTAGAGGAGCACAGAAGGGGCTTTGACGTGCATGAAGTGGTTGATCTCTGACCATGATCCATGCATAAACCCAGTTGTGCTCTGAACGTGTTGTGCTGGTAGCATTCCATGTATCGGCTCAGCCTTTAGATTTGATCCGCATGTAACTTGTGGAGAACTCCAAAAACATCATGCTTCAAGCAGTTCCTCACAATGTGGACTGCCAATTTTTGGATGGCCTTTTGCATTTTTTCCGTATGGGAGACAAAAGTTAAACTCCCTGACAGCAAAGCGCAGTTCCACCCATCTGTAAGGTGTTGCTTTATACATCTACATACTTCAAAACATCTGGCAACTTTCCTTAAATCAAGCTCTTCGTAGCCACATAAGCAGTCCAGACATGCTTCTTCTTCTTCTTCTTTTTTTTTTTACATTAATCTAAAGTTTTCATATGGATCTAAGATCCAAGTGTCCTTGGGTGTCCTGAAAGGCGCTTTTAAATAAAATGATTATTATTATTATTATATTATTATTATCTAAAGTTTACAGCCACTTGATTTTTTTTTTCTCTAGAAGAAGTTTTCTTATCTCATCTAAAAGCGATCTCGGTAGAGCACAAACATCTAGTTTTTTTTTTTCATTTTTGGCATCACAAATACAGGACCGGGTCAGAGTACAAATGGAGGAGGTGGATGGAGAGTTTTAGATTGCCTCTAGAAGAAACTTATTTTGATTTCAATGAGATATGGACGTCACATTTCTAAGAAAATCCATAACTGAGGGAAATTGTATGGATATTACATGACTCCAACTTTTACGCATTTGCCTTTCCATCCCTTAAAAACACGTGGGTATATTGGTTGCTAACACATGTGTGCAAGAAAAATGGACATGAACTCTCAAGACAACAGTAAGTACACCTGATGATAACTGAACAACATGTGGTGGTGATCAGTGCTGGGCAGCGCTAATCCAAAAATTAGTTCCGCTATTTCTAAAGCACTTAGTAATTTATTTAGGTCCGCAATTTCAAAAGCGCTTATGTATTAGCAACGTTAGCGGACGCTAATGCTAAAAAGCTAACGTGCTAATGGCGAACTACTTTTTTAAATCCAGCAGATTTGACCATTTCGTGAAACTCTCAAGCTCAGAAGAACTTGTGCTATGACATCAGCTATGAAATATATATTTTCTCAGCAAAGAAATAATTGTTTTTACCGTGTTTTCTTGGAAAGTCCTTTGCTTATGTGGCTGTCGCGGACGCCATTTTGAACAGTGCTAATGGTGAACTACTTTTTAAAATCCATCAGATTTGACCATTTCGTGAAACTCTCAAGCTCAGAAGAACTTGTGCTATAACGTCAGCTATGAAATATATATTTTCTCAGCAAAGAAATAATTGTTTTTACCGTGTTTTCTTGGAAAGTCCTTTGCTTCTGTGGCTGTCGCGGACGCCATTTTGAACAGTGCTAATGGCAAACTACTTTTTTTAATCCAGCAGATTTGACCATTTCGTGAAACTCTCAAGCTCAGAACAACTTGTGCTATAACGTCAGCTATGAAATATATTTTTTCTCAGCAAAGAAATAATTGTTTTTACCGTGTTTTCTTGGAAAGTCCTTAGCTTCTGTGGCCACCGCCATTTTGAAGAGAGGGCAAATGGCGAACTACTTTTTTAATCCAGACGCGTCGCGTAGGCCGCTGAGAAACATCCATAAGTTCACCCTCCATGTTAAAAACTCTTCGTCTGACTCTTCGAAAACAAGCAATAAGGCTGCAGAGTAACACACTGGCTGCTAACTGCTAACTCTCTAGCCAAGAGACTGAGGGGGACGCTTTTTTGTCACGGACCACATCCGGCGCTGACAGGATATGGTCTGTTAGCAGTCGTCCGGTTGATTTAAGAGCCCGTAAATAAGTTTTTTCGTTTTTACTGATAGATAATTAGTTATTAGCGGTACTGCATTTTAAATAAAAATAGCGCAAATCCGCTTATGAATTATAAAAGTTAGTCAATCCGCTGTAAAGCTAACAAATTGTTTAGGTCCGCTATAAGCGGATTAGCGCTTTAGCGCTCCCAAGCGGTCTGGCGCCCACCTTTGGTGGTGATATAATCTTAATACAGGTGCTTAAATACATTTGGTTCAAAGGGAATTGGTTTCTGGAGAGATACATGTTTCAGATCACTTGAGCTGTCCTGTTCTTCTGATTCTCCTTTATATTAGTATTGGCACAGGGTGATGAATGAATCATCATTTAGAGCCTACATCCCTTTTAGTCTCTACAAAAGTCCAACAGTGTTGAACTTCTCCAGATCAGAAGCAAATCCATTATCTTGTGCACTTCTGACGCCATGAACTATTTGACCACATCCCCTCGTACACTCTTTGTAAAAGAGAAAGTCCATCAATCAAAGCATCCCTCAAGGGAGCTATGAAAAGCTTGACGTTACACAAACAGTAATTTGACTCGTCCTGCCTCTGAAGGGGCCCGTGTGTTGTCACGTTGCCCTCTTTTATTGAGGTTCACAACGGGGGTCACCCGTGAGTCCTGCATCAATCTGGACTTGTCTCCATGTTCAGGGAAGAGAGGCCTAATGGGAAAAAATGTACCACATCATCGCAACCTCCAAGGGCTGCCATAATGGAGCATCTATGGTCATTAACGGAGCGTACCTCCCACCTCAAGAGTCTCCATTCAGTCTCTGTCATCATTCACGGCCATCACTTCCTCAGAATTTAATGGTTTTGGAGGTTCCTTTTATCCCATTGTCTCTACGCTTCTGTGTTTCTTCCCCATATAGGAGCCCAAACTAGAAGACGGGCCTGTTAGTTGGGTGTTGGGTCTGACCTCTGAACCCCCTTCACTGGAGACTCCTTCAGCTTTGTTTTGGGCCTCGGTCCCCCTTGCCAAGGCAAATCAGAGCCCGGGCGGGTCACGGGGAGTGGGAGCCACTGGGGGTCTCATTGTCTTCCCATTCACATCACAGATAAGTGGACATCAGACGCTCCCTATAGCCACACACACACTGAAGGGACAAGTTCCACACAAAGTGACAGCTCCTATTGCGAGAGGAATGCATGTGAATTGAGAAGGTTCAAAGAAGCACGCCAACAGACCAACGACATGGGAGTATTTGATCGCTGAGCGCTGTATCTGCCTCTTTTCTCACCTCACGGCACTTATTGCAATAATAGGGAAGATTACCGTCAAACTATTTATTCTAATGTAAAATTCTTTATGGAGCACACTTAGTGCGTTAGGAAAGAATCCAGAAGGAGCGTTTTCCACCTACAATACTGAAATGCTTCATTAAATCAGCAGAGATCCAGCACGACTGACCACTGCAGGCTTATTCTGCCGTTTATACTTTAGGGGGCAGGAGAGAACCAGGGGAAGACTGGCTTGACCGCACAGGCAGAGCAAACCTGTGAGATAAAGAGGTAAATCAGTGGGGGCACGTGGCTACCCCCCTATACATATTCCCGCCATGGCCTGAAGCCAGCAGATGAGGATTAATGGAGACTAACGAGGAGGGTCGGTGTTGGCAAGTCACCAGCAATCTGTGCTTTTATAGTCATGTATCATTGAGCTTTTAAATGCATGAAAATGAAGGTGCAAAAACTAATTTAGAGGGAAGTTACCTCACTCCCTGTCACTTAAGTTAAGCCTCATTTAATGATCCTCATAAACAATTTGCAGACTTTGCACGTTCCCAGATCCATCTGAAAACCTTCTCATTTCCTCATGGTTTAGTTTGTCTCTCAGCAACGTGTTCCACATTTTGCTTTCATCCATTTTCCTGCAGCAGCACGGTGAGATCAGAGCGCCGAAACCTCCTGTAGACCCATTGACCACTCGTTTCATCAGCTCATCACAGGACAGATTGGTGTTTTGTTAGCCCGGTGAAAAGCAGCTTAAGAGGTTCATCCTTGGTGAAACCTGCTGAGAGTTAGAGTTGAACCTGAATAGCAGTCTGTAATAGACTTTGCATTGTCTGGAAGAGGTGCGCCCAATCCAAGTGAACAGTAATCACATTGTCAAACTGCAAATCTGTGTCTGACACCAACTAAGGAGTGGATTACTGTATATTAGTGCAGGTTTATTTTTGTAAAACAAAACGATGAAGCAACAAAGCTGGGCAGTTTAAAAAGAGTTGAGTTAAAGAGAATCAACATAAACTGTTTCTTTTTTTAAATATAAATGTAAGCTTACGCTGACAAAAAAAGAAATTCAAAGCGAGCCCAGTCATACAGTAATTTGTCATATACTGTAAAAAGAAATACCGTTTTTTTTTTTTTGGACCATAAGGCGCAATATCAAGGAACGGGTCTGTTTTCATACATAAGGTGCATTAAGTGAAACAAAACAGACAAGTCAAACTTTATTCAACTCGTTCACAATAACCACATAAAATCAGTTCGAGGTCAGTAAGCACAACCAGAATTAATACATATGGTGCACCTGATTTTAAGACTCACTGTCAATTTGTGAGAAAATTAAAGGATTTAAAGTGTGACTTATAGTCTGAAAAATACGGTAATTATCAATTACTGAGTTAACAGCTCCTAAATGCATTAAGCTCATTAAAACCAATCAATAGCCAAATCAATAGTCAAGAAAAATCAGATTAGCATTGAACAGGTGATCAAACTGTTACACAATTAAAGAGTAAATGTTAAAAAGAGAATGTGTAAAAAGGTACCATTTATTATAAGCCCCCATAGAACAGCAGTTACAGTATATGCACATTATGATTTTAAAACAAACCTACTCTGATAACGAACAACAGACTCCTTTGTGCAATATGCGTCTCTCTTGGGTCTGTTATGTCTTCACTCCAGCCTACACCCATCTGTTGAACTTTTGTATTGACTTAAGACTTTCTTACATTCTGTGTGTACTTGTATGTCAGAATTTCCAAGTTGTAAGTCAGAAACATCCACTGCTATGCCACCAAAAGTCAGAACTCCAGCTTAGAAATACAAAGATTTTTGACCATTCCCATCCTCAAAATACAATATGGCTGACTCTTGCATGAAAAGTTGTGATAAACGCTTCAAGTTCAACTATCTTGATTGTCAATCCATCACATGAGGTAGAAGGAAATTATGTACACAGGGTCCCAGTTACACCCAAAATAGCTAAATATAAAGTACAAAAGGAAACTGTAAATAAGGATCTAAGATCTACATTAAGATATAGGCTAAATAAACACTGCTAAATAAACTAACACTTTATTGTTAGTTGTCAGTTTGTACAACATCACACACCCAGTACTGTTTAACCACTACCAGTGAACATGTTGGCGCAGTATTTAACTGCACAAAATGAAGAAAAATTCATTGTAGCGATGCTAATGGTAGTTAGCCTGGTCACAGAGCACAGCAAACAGCACATCCTGTTGATTTTCTACGTGCAACTGGAACACAGTCAGTTAGGTCCAGCTTCAACAGATTTAAAGGTGGTGTGACATGATGCTAAAACATAGACATTTTAGAAAGAGGAGCTACTCAGCTTTGGTTGTTTGTACACAGATGCTTCAAATAATTAATATATAAAAGTATTTTTAAATAAAATTGTTTTAATGACGTAACTCTGCAGTGCGTCGCAGTCAAACGCCGATGCATTTTTATGACGCAATGGCTAGAACGCACCTTGTAAATAACAAATAGCAGTGAAATATATAAACCGAGGAATTAAGCAACTTAAGTGAAGATTTGAGCGATTTGTCTTCAGTTTGGGAAGCCGAAGTTAGTTCGAGTGATGAACAAGAAACGGCTGGTTAGGTCTGCAGCCGTATTTATTTGAGTTAACGTTCAGGGTGCGAAGGGGAGTCTGACATTTAAGATGAGCAAGGTTACGAGAGTGAAGGGCTGGAACCACATCGTAGTCGTCTACAGAGCTGGCGATGTTAGAACACCCAAATGCGACACAACGTATCAGCCTTTTTCAAGTTATACAAAAGAAAATAGGCGATCTTTTACACAATGACACTGCATGCTAATAGCAGCCTGCAGACTGAAGTCCTTGTCTCTACGTCACGACGTCGCATGCGTAAGTACCCGGATGTCCCGTGACAAAACACGGTGCCAATTTTAAAATCACTTTTGAAACAAAATTTCATTGATTTATAATTTTGCTTGTAAAAACGAACATAGTTGAATGATACAACATATATACATGTATGTTGTGCCACTTTACGCATAGTTCTAAAATCATGTCACACTACCTTTAAAGGTCCACTGACAACATTTTACAAATTTGCATGAAATGATAAAAGATATATATATTTTATCATTCAACTATGTTCGTTTTTGCTAACAAAATTATAAATTAATGAAAATTCCTTTCAAAGTGAGATTAAAATTAAAAACCGCTTTTCTCTCTGAAAAATCCGACTACAAGCGAATGCAACATATGTGACGTTGCAAGGAGAAGTCTTTAGAACGCCCCATATAAATATTCATGGTGAACAAGAAATAAAACAACAAAATTATCAATCCAAGTTAAGATTTGAGCTATTTGTCTTTAGTTTTGGAAGCAGGAAGTTAGATGAGCAGAAACAGCAGGTTCTAATTTACAACAGTATTTGACTCTTACCTGTTCAGGAAACAGGGAGCTCAGTCCGAGGGGAGGCAGCTTTATTTATTCCATTTTTGACGAAGGCCTTACATCTTTTGGGAAAGTGAAAAGGCTCACTTGTTCACTGATGATATTAGAACACCCAAATGCAACATAACCGGCATTTTTCAAGTTATACAAAAAAAAAAAAAGGCGATCTGGATGAGAATGCGTTATGCGTTAATGGCAGACGCAGACTGACCGCCCTGCTCCCTACGTCACAAATGTTGCATTCGCTTGTAGTCGGATTATTCAGAGAGAAAAGCGGTTTTTAATTTTAATCTCACTTTGAAAGGAATTTTCATTAATTTATCATTTTGTTTTCAAAAACGAACATAGTTGAATGATAAAAAATATATATCTTCTATCATTCCATGCAAATTTGTAAGATGATGTCAGTGGACCTTTAAGCTCTGACTTAAACTAACTGCAGCATTAATCCAGTTTGAGCAGGGAGACCTGTTTCTGACATTCCTCACCTCCTGGTTGTTGAGTTTGGAGATGTGCTGCATGTATAACTGTAGCCATGAATACCCAGTCTTATTATCCGAGGGATGGACATTGATAAAAATAACAAGATAGGCACTTTTTGGTTCTTTTACCAGTTTCTGTCTCCTAGTACACCACATTGTGTGCATCCTCACTCAGTCAGAAGAGTCTCTTCTCAGTTCTTTGCTTATTCCTCCGCCTCTAAAACTGTTTACATTTTCAGCTCCATCCGTCAAAGATTTTGTCTGATTTCAGCAACATTTCTTGGCAGATGAAAGCAGGTGAAAGCATCTGGAAGAACGTGCTTTTTCTTGAGCAAGATTGTCTTCCGTATGGAAATGTAACGTTTGAACTATTTGTAAAATTAACTGCACTTGTATAAATTACACTGAGAAGTGGTTTGGTTGATCTACATTTTGCTTACTAGCTAAACAGGAGAGTATGAAAAATTGTGTCTTAGTAATGTAAAATAGAAATTTTTATCAATGAAAACCTAACTACTGTACAGTACCGGTACACAAAACTTAAAAATTGTATTGTGTTTGCACCAATTTTGATTCATCACCCTCATTATTGGTAATTCATTTAAATGCTATGCCTCTCAAGTTCACCTCAATGTGAATTCTCGCTGAACTTAATGTCGTAAATAGAGCTTTAAATGAACTCAGTTTAGATAAATAGTTTGATTCTGACCAAATTGACAAGCTAATAACTTTTTTTATTTGGAATAGTAGTAAACTTATAGTTATTAAAATTGTAATAAACGAGTCACCTGTAGATCTGCATTAAAAGTAATGGTACCTTCTGGATAAATGAACTACGCAGGCACTATGCCACACAGGAACATGCAGCTGTGGCCAGACTGCGTGGAACAAACAGAGCATTAGGAACAACAAGGTTAAACTTTTATGCTTTTTCCTCTCGGGTCTTACCGGCTCAAAGAGGATCAATTAAACACTGAGGTGCTTCATTTCGCCCCCTCTTCTCGCCGCCTTGTTGCCACGCCGACGTCATGGAATGTGTGACGACATCGCCTGAACACACAGCACATGCTCTCACCTGGTTTCCACAGCAACCGAAACCACAGCAATTTCCTCCTCCTGCGTGTCGCAAGATGTGTTCAGTGAAGGGCCTCATGCATACCTAGAAAACACAGGAACATTGAAAGAAGCCGAGCGAAGGTGACGCGTGCCAGCCAGGCTGCGATGGACAACAATAGCTTTTCCTTTGCTTTTGTCTTTTTTTAAACTCAAACCAGTGAGGCTGGTGCTTGCCTTTGAGACTCGCAGCCACTAAAATAAAATACTCTGAGGTCTGCCGTTCAGTACATTTCACGAACGTCTCAAAAGTCTCAATTTGTCACAGCTTTTTCTGCAAGTAACAAAAAAATGCAACAGATTTTCATTTTGAAATCCTACACAGAATTAAAAATGTCATTTTGTGGCACTTTAGATTTACTGTTTACACACAAAGCTAGAGTTTTAGCATGTAATCAGAATAAATCTTAACAAATACTGATGAGCGCAAAACAACCAGCATTCTCTTGATAAATGTTAGTTGTCACTTGTGAAAAATTTAAACCACCTCGATTCATTCACACAGGAGCTAATGAAGACAGTCAAGTGCCACGACAGTGTCAGCTTGCATGCATAAAGATGACTTAAGGGGGAAAAATATATATAAATAAATGTGAGAAAAGTTGTAAATGGATTCAGTTCTGGTCTTATTCGTACTTCACAAGAAGTGAAGAAATCTGCTCTTCATGGTGTTATTGCATGATGATTTGTTCTCACGAGAGCTTTGAGAGCCCGACACAAGGTCCTGGCAGAACTTTATCTCTTAAGCGTATGCGTCAACTATTGTTTGATTGGTCAGAAATTTGTTGTGTTTTTGAGGAAAAGCAGGGTGAACTTGAGCTGCTATTTCTAATCCGGGCCCGAAGCCCAGCCTGGTCTGGCCTGGCCTGGCCTGAATTTGGGCCAGACCATAATAATGTGCTGGATGGGTGGGCCAGGTTGTTGTCGGGCTTTTGAGTGCGTCAGCGGACGTGCGTGGCTGACAATCCAATTATATGGAAACATGGCTTGCCATACTTCAATTATATGGCAACATGGCTTGCCATACAATCCAATTATATGGAAACATGGCTTGCCATACTTCAATTATATGGCAACATGGCTTGCCATACTTTCCAATTATATGGAAACATGGCTTGCCATACTTTCCAATTATATGGAAACATGGCTTGCCATACTTTCCAATTATATGGAAACATGGCTTGCCATACACCCATCAGCCACACACAGCCAGTTGACCGTGAGCTGACCGGCCTTGAAAGAGGTCAAATAAAGTTCAGTTTTCATTCAACCTTTATTTAGTCAGGTAAATCTTATTGAGTCTTGTGGACTCATTTACAAAAGCGACCTGCTAAAACTAAAGAATGATGAACAGCAATGGTAGAATTTCCTTAAACAATAAACAATAGAAAAACAAAAGAGAGAAATACATAGATTTATTTTTTATTTTTAACAAAGTATCAAAAAACTAGCAAAACATTAACAGTTAAGCTTCAAATGGGACTACCGGTACTGCCAGGAAGCGATCCATCACCCAAATGGATGTTCAGCCGCTACACTCAGTGGATGTGCGCAGCCGACAACCCAAACAGGTGAGATCCCAAAGCAGGGTCCGTGTCTGAATAATGCAGATTGCATGCAGAAGCAGGGATTTAATGCGCTTTGATGGCCATGAAAGGACAAACACCACCTCAACTTCGATCTTCTTCCTCTTTTATTCAGCCGTGCGCGTCTGCTGACCGTTAATAACTACATAAGCAATCAAAGCTTAATTCGGGTCAGGTGGGGTTCGGCCATGATGGCTACAGACTGTGGCCGGGTCGGGTCTAATTTTTTTGGGCCCGAATGCAACTCCAGGATGAACTGCAATGATCTCATTATGCTTCAACTGCTCCGCCGAGGAACCGCTGTTAGAAAACGCAACAATTGTTACAACTGTTCCAGCAAAACTCACTAAGCCCCCTCTGGGGTCTAAGCCCGCAGAGTTGCGGGCATGACGTCATGCATTTAAATAGCACTGTAAACAAAGGAAGACAGCTTGTGAAGTGTTCATTTCAAGTCTGTTGGACAGCAGAGACTCCAAACTTTATAAAAGTAGTGTTTTTATATTGATTTTGTTTTGTATTCACTTCAAAATACAACCAGAAATATGACAGATGATTGTTGCCATATTTTTGCGCGCATTTTACGCGTGTGGAGTGCAGTCAGTTGATGTTTTATGACCAAAAAGTCAATGAATTCAAAATGAAACTCATATTTCCGATTTACCTGAACACATCACATTTGTAAAGCCACCAATCAGAAAAGCATTTCCTCCATGTTGTCCCCCGATAGCAGAAAAAACAGAAACAGAATGTTGGAGGGAACCAAGCACCGTTTACAGGTCAGACTTTTGCTGTTTTATTTGGTTTTTTGATTATTTAGTGTGCATTAGTGTGTATGCAGAGTTTTGTAGTCGTTTTTTGGTCCGTTTGTCAGAATGAAAGGGGGGAAAAAACACAGAGAGTGAGAGATACTGTGTTGACACGTATAGTGTAAATAGTTGTAAAAAAACGCATGGGAAATTGCCCACAATATGATGTAAAAATATGTATACTAATTTGTTTTTTTTTACTAAGTTTGCACACAAGTTCTTAAAATTTACCATTGAAATTTTCATTTTAGGCTGTCAAAATGGTTTGTTCAATATTTTTGTGAATTTCATCATAGTAAACATCAATATTTTACTAACACGGATTTCATTTTTTATGTTATTTTTTGCTCCAATGTGATAATGCATTTTGTCAAAATGAAATAAAGACTGTAAAATCATGCAGATGAGGTTGTGCTGAAAAAAATGATACCAAACAAGACAAGGTAAATAGTTTTTATGATGGAAATCAAAGGGTAAATTCAAAATTATACCAAAATGGACATTTAGACCCCAGACCCCAGAGCTAATGCCCCTTTTCCACTTGGTGGCGCGGGTCGGATGTGACGTCATATTTGCGTGCCAAACGCTCGTTGGACAGCATTTCCACCTCACAGATGTGCGGCGCCGCGCCAAGATTCCGGACTCATCTCAGAGCAGGGCTGAGGCCGGCTGGACCCGAACCGTGGGGAGGAGGCTGGACTGAGTTTGAGGAAGTGGCTGCCGCGAGGGAGCAAACACCGAAGGACTTTACTAGATTAACACGGTAAAAACAATTATTTGTATTTAAAATTATAGCAAACATGTGTCTTAAGCTGAACTATTTCTTAATAAATTCACGTTGTTGTCATAACGGCAGGATTAAAAAAAGTAGTTTCGCCACGTGCACGCGTGAGCCGGCTTTATTTCTATAATGTAGCTAAATAAACGCTTTAAAAAATATATTTCATAGCTGACGTTATATCAAGAGGGTGCTTGAGCTGAACAGGTCCTTAATAATTTCACGTTGTGGTCAAATCAGCTGGATTTAACAAAGTAGGTCGACACGTGCACGTCACATGCACGCGCGGGTGGGGTCGATCGGCGTTCTTTCTTTTAAATGTAGCTAAATAAAAGCTTAAAAAATATATTTCATAGCTGGCTTTATACCACGAGGGTTCCTCAGGTGAACAATTCCTTAATAATGTCACGTTGTGGTCAAATCTGCTGGATTTAAATTGATTTGTTTTGACTAATTCCAAACCTGTCACATGTGCTACGAAAATAAATTATTAAAAAATCGAATTTTAATTCAAATAACTCCAACAGCTTACAGTGTGTACAGGAACATCTTGTGAGTACACTGTGTTAGTTTGAAAAATATCTGCTTTGTGGTTTCTGAGATATAAGATATGTGTTAAATACTAGTAGAAAAAAAATAAGCTAGGTCGACACACTTATGTCTATAAAAAATCGAATTTTAATTCAAATAACGTCAACAGCTTACAGTTAGTACTGTAAGGATGTGGCAAGTACATGAACATATTGTGATTACACTCTGTTGGTTTGAAAAATATCTGCTTTGTGGTTTCTGAGATATAAGATATGTGTTAAATACTAGTAGAAAAAAAAAGCTAGGTCGACACACTTATGTCTATAAAAAATCGAATTTTAATTCAAATAACTCCAACAGCTTAAAGTTAGTACATGAACATATTGTGATTACACTCTGTTGGTTTGAAAAATATCTGCTTTGTGGTTTCTGAGATATTTGATATATGTATATATATCTTACATATATCTTATAAAATATATCTACATATAAAACAGTTTCTAGACTGAATTACCGGTAACCATGTTTTTCTTTTTTTTACAGTTAAGACGAAGAAGTCAACACCAGAATTTATCAACTTGTGTCTTCTGGAGGAAGCCCATGAGACAACAGGAAAAAAATCATTTAGGTGGATGCAGTATTTATTTTTGTGCTTTTTTCACTTCTTAGTTTTCATAATAAACATTTTATTTCTTAAGTGGTGTCATTGAACAATAATTTCCTAAACATATTTTACAATGTTAAGTGTGTACAGTATAGTGTTTGTTTAAAAACATACTGGAAGTTAAGAATATTTTCCATTTGCATTTGACCTTTAAAGAATCATAAGAAAAAGATTATTAGATTTGAACAGCCCTCCATCCATCCATCCATCCATCCTTCCTGATGTCGTGTCATGAGTAGTGCAGCAGCTTTTGCCAGGATGCACAGACGTCAACATGAACCCATCCATCCATCCATCCTGATGTCGGGTTGTGGGTGCAGCAGCTTTTCCAAGGATGCACAGACGTCAACATCAACCCCGATGAAGCTGTTCTTGGATGCCCAAACGAGTTTCCTGATCAACAAACATTTAATTATTAATACTTTGTTTTTACGTTTAAAGAAACATGCTTTTAATGTTTAAGGGACAGTTTAAACCAAATTATCCATTTGCATTTGACTTTGAATTAGCCCTGACAAAATATTACCGTTTAAATTTAATGAAATACAAACATTTAATATTACAGGGCCAATTGAAACCTAATTAATTCCTAATCTGTACTAGCCTGGTTAAAACCAGACCCTGTCCTTCACTTCGCTTCAGACTAGGGTCTGGGACCTCTCCATTTTAAAACGATTCTTGCTGGAGGCGTTGGCCTCTGCTGAGGAACAAAACCATTGGATATTTTGAACAGGGAAAGCATTCTGCTCCCTCCCCTCAGAGCCACCCCCCGTGCACTGGTGAACTTGACTGACAACTGCTCCGCCTCCTGCAGCTTTTCTCTTGCTGCCGGCTGCCGCGCTGGAAATTCTGTGTTTATATGTTAATAAAACGTTTTAATAAAATACAATAAAACCATGGATCGCTGGTCCAGCTCACCAGAAGACCAGAAAATCTGATGGGACTCGGGCAGCAACGTAAAACCCGAGTTTAATTCTCGTGACAGCCATTTCCTTGTTCATTTCAGCGGAGGGAGAGAAGGAGGAGGGAGCGAGCGATCACTTGACTTTTGGCCCAAAAAACAAAAGAAAACTCCAGATAAGGGATTAAGAAGGGGAAATTAATAAATTTGTGTCACATATAAAACAGTTCTGCATCGCTTTGCATCGCTTTGAATGAGAACATGCCGGTGCTCGCTGACTGCGCGCTGGCAGAGCCCTTTTATAGGGCTCTGCGCGCTGGGACAGGTGGGGGCGTGGGTTAGGGTCCAAAACTCCGTCCCTTCTGTTCTCTGATTGGTCCGAACAAAAATCTACCGGAGAAATGGTTGTTAATGAGAGAAGTCCCAGACTGTGCAGTGAAGGGAAATGAGAATTGAGCGGAGCTGTGCAGGAAGGCGAGGGCCAGGCTAAATCTGTACCTTACTGTAAAAATAGTTTAACTGATTACAGGGCAGTGCGATCAATGTGTTAAGCAATGTTAACAGGAACCTTGTACATATATGAGAATAATCTTTATTATAAAGAAAAAAATGGAAAACACAGGGGTTTAAAACAAGCTGAAAAGGCAATAAAGTAAGATTAGAGCATTAAATAGCTCAAGGGACATTACCGCCAACAGGTGGTGAGACAAGGTCCTGCAGGGTGTTCTTCTTCTAATGTTTAGTGGTGGCTAGTAAATAGCTTGAGGTAACACTACCGCCACCACGTGGTAGGACGAGTGAGATTCTACACCCCGCCCACAGAAGGGCTGCAGTAGTGAATGGAGACAAACCTACATGTGAGCCGATCCGAACTGAACCAGACCGGACCAGACTGAGCCGCTCTGGGCCGAGCAAGTGGAAAAGGGGCATAAGACAGTCAATGGTAGCCTGGTTAAAACCAGACCCTTGTCCTTCACTTCGCTTCGTACTAGGGTCTGGACTTTCTGTTATAGAGAACCGATTCTTGCTGGAGGCGTGGCCTCTGCTGAGGAACAAAACCATTGGATCTTAGAAAAATTTTGAACAGGGAAAAGCATTCTGCTCCCTCCCCCTCAGAGCCATAAATGGTCTGTTTCCCGTGAACTTGACACCAGCTCCGCCTCCTGCTGCATTTTCTCTCGCTGCCGCTGCATATTCTGTGTTTATATGTTAATAAAACGTTCTAAAAAAATAAAATAAAACCATAGAGCTCTGGTCCAGCACACCAGAAGACCAGAAAATCTGCAGGGACTCGGGCAGCAACGTAAAACCCGAGTTTAATTCTCTCGTGACAACCTGCCATTTCCTCATTCATTTGCACTCAGCGGAGGGAGAGGAGGAGGATGAAGCGATCACTTGACTTTTGGCAAAAAAACAAAAGAAAACTCCAGATAAGGGATTAAGAAGGGGAATTTAATACATTTGTGTCACATATAAAACAGTCCTGCATCGCTTTGCATCGCTTTGAATGAGAACATGCGGATGCTCGCTGGCTGCGCGCTGGGACAGGTGGGGGCGTGGGTTAGGGGCCAAAAACTCCGCCCCTTCTGTTCTCTAATTGGTCCGGTCAAAAATCTACCGGAGAAATCCTTCTCTATGGGAGAAGTCCCAGACGGAGCATTGAAGGGAAAATAGAATTGAGCGGAGCAGCGTAGGAAGGCGAGGGCCAGGCTAAGTCAATGGCAAAGAACTCGAGACAGGAGATAGCACTATGTGCACAGAGGAGACAGCCTGAAAACACAGGCAGCTCTCCATCACTGCAGAGGCTGGGAGGAAGTACTCCACAGCTGGAGCGTGGGGACTTGTTTCCCACATTTACTTGTTGCTGTATACTGTCAGAAACGATGACGGTCTGTTTGGGACAAATATGTTGACGCCAAACCTCTTAAAAAAGATGAAGTCAAACGTGACTAAACAAGTCACAAAACACGAAACAACACTCTCAAAAGTTACAATTTAAAAGTGGAACCTCAACATCACTGCAGTGCTGGAAGTCTGTTTACTACTTCCAGCATGCTGCTTCTTTAATTAGTGATTAGTAAAACTTTAAAAGGCCAACAGCCGCACTACTTCATTTCCCATTGGGTTTGCAGTGTTTCATCTAATCTAACAGACTGTAGGTGGTAGTTTTTTGTTTTGGCATATGGTTTTAAAAAAGGAAAGGAAGTCAAAGATTTCACGGCAGCCTTTACAGACAGCAACAGCTTAAAGTACTTTCAGAACTGAAGACACAAAGTTGTTCCCATAACTTCATGTAATTACAGTTTTGAGTGTTATTTTTGGAGACTTTCTCCCGTCTGGCTGCTCACATTTAAAGACTTGCGTTGGTTGTAATTACATAATTAAATAAAAGAGAAAGTTCAGCTTTTACAGGAGGAAACACTGTGCAACTGACAAACAGCTGGCGGTGGCCGATAATCAAGAACCTTTCCTACAAATGGCTTTTTGACTTCTAAAAACAAACAGCCACGCTTTATTTGGGCTCGCGGACGCACACAAGCTCACCACACTTGGACTAGTCGGCACAACGCCAGGCCTTATGGGTAATTGGCACAGTTGGTCTTTTCCATGGCAACGGGAATGTTGGCCCTGGCGAGTGCCAGGAGAGCAGCTGGTAGGTAGTGGTGGATTAGTCCACGAACAGATTTACAGCCAGTCAAGCACTGCATGCCCTTTGAACGGAGGAAGAAATCATAAAGAAGCCATTAGAGTGAAAGAAAACAAAGAAGGGATTGTGGTGAAACTGACTGATGAGCAGAAACCTTCTCCTGCTTCGTGAAAGGCCTGAGCGAAGCGCTTACTGCTTCAAGAAAATAATCCAAAGGGACTTGTAGTACAAGGTGTTAGCTTCCAAAGAGGCAATACACCAAGTTAGTTATTGCTCTGTAAGTATTAAATACACTTGTACTTTAGTTGCACAAATTTTATCATTATTATTAATACATTTTATATGAAGCCTTTTGCACAAACAGATCTAAAGGAAACAAATATATTACAAAGTTAAACTATATAAGCTCATCGATTTGTTTTGTTTAAATCATTTACAAGGATCTTCATTTTTTCCTCAACAATAGCTCAGTGAATTCAGATTTATGTGATTTGATATATACAATGAATTAAAAAAAAAAAAAAAACTTTTTTTTAACCTCCTAGTTCCGAGTCATACTATACTACTGCTTACATTCTCTGTTTACATACTACTGGTTACATTCAATGTTTACATTTATTAATACTGTTTACATTTATTACTACTGCTTACATTTATTACTACTGTTTACATTTCCACTACTTTTATATCTACACCACTGCTGATACATATACAGTATTCTCTGACCAGCCTTATTTAAGGATGCCCAATGTGCCTTACTGCATATGCCACTTTTGCCTCTATAACAACATCAACTACTACCTCATACATATACTGTGTACATTAACTCATATGCTGCTTTGCCACTTTGCAAATGTCAATGCTAGAACCTTTAGTTTATTTTATAGTTATACTTTTTATACTTTTTTTATACTAGTATGCAAAAACTCAGGACAGTATTATGTTCATTAAATGTTTAGTGTTTTAGTTTTAGTTTTAGAGTTGGTGTAAATTTTTATACTCTTATACCATTATGCAAAAACTCAGGACAGTGTCACAGTTTTACTATTTTATGCTTATGTCTAATATTATATGTTTCAGTGTTTCAATGTTTAAATAGTTACTGTTGCACCGAGGGACTGAGAGAAACGAAATTTCAAATCTGTGTATGTCCTGTACATATTGCAGTTCTGACAATAAAGTTGACTTTGACTTTGACTTTGACGTGCAGTGAATGCAGCATGATTCAGATTTGAACCTGGTATGAACATGGATCAGAATAAGGATCGTTCCTTTGTAATCTGAGATACTTCCAACACAAGGTGGTCTCAAATTCAGTGACCAAGTTGTGTTTGTGTGCTTTTTTAATTTGTTTATATAAAGTTGTCATTTCAAATCATAATACCTGTAAATCCCCACTAAAATACCGCTTTTTTAAATTTCATATCTTCTTTTGACACCAACACAGATATAGGAGGAGTAAATTAAAATATCTAAGTATCTCAATTAATCAAGTCAGTTAATCTCAATGTTACTCACTACCTGTGCAATAACCACGCAGCCTGTGCAGTTTATATTAGTTATGTGCAATATACAGGTAGTCCCCTACTTACGAACGAGTTCCGTACCTACATCCGTTCGTAACTCGAAATCGCCGTAAGTAAAAAAAAACAACACATACACACTGGCCGCCACTGGCCGCCCCATATACACGTACATGTACGGTACTGTACAGTTACCAAGCACTTCGCCTATCCTAACACAGTACCCTACATAATTATCAAAAAACACATACAGTACATTTGGAGCCATAATGAAGGAAAAAAAAAGAGTGAATTTCTTACTGGGAGCTGGTGAATTCATCCTCCGTCTGTTAGCATGTTAGCTCGTTGCACGTCCGAGCTCTGCAGCTTCCTGCTGCTTCACGTGGTCCAAACTGTTTACAGTAAGGCCTGTTAACCTGTTAGCTCCATATTTGGAGCCATAATGAAGGGAAAAAAGAGTTAATAACTTACTGGGAGCTGGGAAGTCAGAGCTTTAGATCACATTCATACACTGATGGGACACACATCAGAGGCAATGAGGGGTTCAGTGTCTTGCCCAGGTCCACTTCAGCATGTGACTGCTGGTGGATTTGAACCCCCAACTCGCATTGGAGGACGACTGCTCTAACCACTCAGCCACAGCCACCCCATTGTAAATTGAAAAACTCCTGATACATTGAGTATATTCGATACATCGCCCAGCCCTATGCCCACATGATGTATGTCTCATGAAAACAGATTCCTTTAAAATGGTGAATACATGAATGCTCATTTGGAGGATGAGGTCGAATTAATTCACGTTCAAAGGTGAGTAGAACAAACAGCACTCTGCTGTCTGTCATTGCTACTGTTGTTCATCTACCCACTCACCATTAAAAAAATATTGACTGCAGCCGTTCATGGTATGTATGTGTAACATCAAGCAAATAGCAGCTTCCCTTAAAATAAATAAATGACATAAAAATTAAATAAAAACGCTTTGGTGTCAGAGAAAACGACCATTGTTGTCGAATACACAAGCAGCCAAAATGGAACAGAAATGCAATGGTTTCACTTAAAGCTGTTATAGTATAAACAGGCCTGTAGTTTGCTTAGCCACTGTCTGCTGCAGGTAAGATACTGACTGTTCATTCATTCATTCAACCTTTATTTATACAGGCTAGCCTCGTTGAGTCACGGGGACTCATTTACAAGAGGGACCTGTCTCACTCACACCAAACAACCATCCACTCTCACACTCACACCTAGGGTCAATTTAGAGTCACCAATCAGCCTAACAAGCATGTTTTTTGGTCTGTGGGAGGAAACCGGAGTACCCGGAGGAAACCCACGCATGCACGGGGAGAACATGCAAACTCCACCCAGAAAGGCCCCGGACCGGGATTTGAACCGGCAACCTTCTCGCTGAGAGGCAGCAGCTCTACCAGTTGTGCCACCGTGCTGCCCACTGTGCTCAAAACAAACAAATGTAACCTTTAAAAAATTACAATTTCCTTCAAATTGATCTGTCACACTGTGTATATATATCAAAGTCAAAAGTCAAAGTCAACTTTATTGTCAGATCTGCAATATGTACTGTACAGGACATACACAGGACCGAAATTGCATTTCTCTCAGTCCCTCGGTGCAACAGTAAACATCTAAACATTGAAACACTGAAACATATAATAATTGACATAAGCATAAAATAGTAAAACTAACACTGTCCTGAGTTTTTTGCATAGTGGAATAAGAGTATGAAAATTTACACCAACTCTAAAACTAAAACATTAAACATTTAATGAACATAATACTGTCCTGAGTTTTTGCATACTAGTATAAAAAAAGAGTATAAAAAGTATAACTAAAATAAACTAAAGGTTTCTAGCATTGACATTTGCAAAGTGGCAAAGCAGCGTATGAGTTAATGTACACAGTATATGTATGAGGTAGTAGTTGATGTTGTTATAGAGGCAAAAAGTGGCATATGCAGTAAGGCACATTGGGCATCCCTAAATAAGACCGTTCAGAGCACATTGTATATGTATCAGCAGTGGTGTAGATATTAGAGTAGTGTAAATGTAAACAGTAGTAGTTACATGTAAGCAGTAGTAATAAAAGTAAACAGTATTAATAAATGTAAACAGAGAATGTAAACAGTATTATGATTATAGGCAGTGATGTAATACAAACATTAGTGCAAGTATGAGAAGTAGTGCAAACTGTATGAGCACATGACCGAGAGTTTAGTGAATAACCCGTTTGATGACACAGAGTCCAGTGTTAAAATCTTTGTGTTGTGTGGTAATGTGTGAGAAAGTTTTAGTGTTAAGGCAGTTCAAATGGGAGGGGGGGCAGAGCAGGCAGAGTGTTTAGCATCCTGACTGCCTGATGAACAGAGCTGTCTCTCAGTCTGCTGGTTCGAGCCTGGAGACTCCTCAGTCTCCTCCCTGATGGCAGCAGTCTAAAGCGGCTGTGTAGTGGGTGTGTGGGATCACCTGCCATGCGGTGGGCTTTCCGAGTGAGGCGTTTGCTGTGTAAGTCCTGCAGTGAGGGGAAGGAGGTGCCGACTATCTTCTCAGCTGCTCTCACAATGCGCTGGAGGCTCTTGCGGCAGGATGCAGTACATGCACCAAACCACACAGTGATGCAGCTGGTCAGGACACTTTCTATGGCACCTCTGTAGAAGGTGCTCATGATGGGGGTTGAAGCTCCAGCCCTTTTCAGCTTGCGGAGAAAGTAGAGACGCTGGTGAGCCTTCTTTGCCAGTGCTGCAGTGTTCCTGCTCCAGGACAGGTCCTTTGAGACGTGCACTCCCAGGAACTTGGTGCTGTCTACTCTCTCCACTGCGGTGCTGTTGATGGTCAGAGGGGCATGTTGGGCATCCTTCTTCCTGAAGTCCACAACAATCTCCTTTGTCTTCTCCACGTTGAGAGTGAGATTGTTGTGTCCGCACCACAAGGCCAGGCGGCTCACCTCGTTCCTGTAGTCCGTCTCATCGTTGTTGCTGATGAGACCCACCACTGTTGTGTCGTCCGCAAACTTGATGAAGTGGTTGGAGCTGTATGATGGTGTGCAGTCGTGTGTTAGCAGGGTGAATAGAAGGGGGCTCAGCACACATCCTTGTGGGGCCCCTGTGTTCAATGTGATGGTGCTAGATGTGTTACTCCCGACTCGTACTGTCTGTGGTCTCCCGGTCAGGAAGTCTAGCAGCCAGTTACACATTGAGGTATTCAGCCCCAGACTGTCCAGTTTAAGGATGAGCTGTTGGGGGATGATGGTGTTAAATGCCGAGCTATATATGCCGAGCTATATATGTCCATATATCATATATCTAGTTTAAGATGAATGTATTATTCTGCTTGGTTGGTTTTACACACAAGACTGAAGACTACTGTGTCTGTAGTTACAGTTAAATTATGAATTTGTATCATTGAATCACGTTTATGACAAATATGTAAACAAGAAGACAGAGAGCTCAGACTGAATTGAGTCATGCTATATTTTCCTACACACTGAGAGAAGTCGATTAGTCACATTGGCTTCAAGTCACCCAAAAAGCACTTAAAATGAACGTTTTCTGATGATTGCTGCTCATGAAGCTGCTGCTTGCATCCCCAAGTGCAAACTCCTGTTTGGATTTCATTTTTAACCAATAAGTAACTCAAAATGCAATCCAACACAGCATGTAAATGGGTTACGCACCTCTTCCTAGTTTAATACAGATCTTTATATGTTGACTTTAGAAATAATTGTAAACCTTTTTCTCATTCAGGCGATTTAAATGTTGGCATTGGCATCGATTAGAGTGTTTAATGTCTAGTATTTATTATTGAAATTTAATGTTGCGGCAACTTCAGCATAATTTTAGTGCCGGAGCAGTTGAAGAGACTTACCGGTAAGTTCGCATTTAAAAAAAAAAAAGATGCTGAGATCATCAGAAATACAAAACCAGTCTTATTGTTTATTGTTTTATCTTAGCTGTAAACATGATGATGATTTATATTTCCAGTCAGAGTGGTACTGAGGATTGAGTTCGACTTGCTGCAGTTTTCTCAACTCAGTCTATCCTGACTCTGGAGCATTTGTTGCTGCTAACAAGCCTCAACGTTTGCAGAGCTTGTCATGTCTACGCCTCAGAGCAGACAAAAAGGAGTACAGGTAAATCAAGCAACAGCAGGACGAGATAATCACTTTTTTTTTTTATCTCATCTGTGCATCATTTATAATTCCTGTGAGGAAGTTGGGCCTTTTCATGAGAAAAGTATATCAGATGCACCTGACATCACAACATGATCCTGGTGTCGACATCAGGATTTTACATCAGCTCATCCGGTTCTGAGAAGCAACAAGCACGTGTGAAAAATAGATAAGGATTAAGGAGGATTTGAGCCCCCAAATGAACAATTAGGAACAAGTCTCGGCATGTCCCAGTGAGCACCCCACTGCCATCCCATCAGTGGGTGAGCATAAAGTGCAGCACTGTTGGGAGACTGCAGTCTTTCTGCAGACCAGCAGCTGCTCCTGCAGCTGTCCACAGAAGAGGCTTGTGACGGATACAAAAGAACGCTTCCAAATACCCCCACTAAATAAAAAAGGTGAAAAGAAAAGTTGCCTCAAAGACCCTCGGTGAACGGATTTATTATTCATTCACAAGAGCGATTCCTAGAAACTTGCCTAGCTTCCATGGAAGTTGCCAGTTTCCTGTTAGACATAGAAGAATTTGTGGCACCAGAGAACCAAGTGCCTGAGGGGTCCTGATGCTTTGTTCACATTTTTTCTCTGCGAAAGTCAGTTAAACGAGATGCAAAATATTCACAGAAACGTGGAAGACGTTCACGAAAACAGCACGGCAAACCTTCAATCCGAAATGACCCAACACAACAACAGAAAAACCCTTGCAAAGACACAAAACGTTACCAAGGAGGCATGCTTCTTTTTTTTCCCCCTTTGTCCTGTTCGGCATTGATGGCACTCAGAATTATTGTCTGAGTGTCGAGGTGATACCCATCAGATTTACTTTCACAAGCAGAGCATTATGGCTGGCCTACACTTAATGTATGAATAAAACTTTATTAGGATTTGCTTTGGGTTTGTTTAAGATGTAATGGACACTGGGATGAAAACACAAAAAAGAAAACAAAGCTAAAAAAGTGAGAGAAAGGGTAAAAGAGAAAGAAGGTGATAGGAGTAGAGAGGGAGAGGTATAAAGAAAACACACATCAACATCATTGAAGTCTGCCTCTAGACCTGCGGAGAGAAAAAAAGACAAAACCGAGAAACCACAACAACAAAACAACACATACAGTATAATGATACAAATAACATCATTAGAAAGTATTTTACAGTATATGGTACATGGTGATACAAGATACTGTATATTAGTAGCCAGCACAACCTAACTGAGTGTGTATCTGATAAACACCTGAATCTAAACACCTGTGTGAGCATGCTTGTCACTATAAGATTTCCCCTTAAGAATGTTTAATAGTGGATGTGGGGACCCACAGACCCACACCCACAGGACACGACGGTAACACAGGGAAGACCGGAGCCACAGACACACAGGGGCCCCAAGCCCGGAGCTCCGAGAGTCCCCAACAGGGACAACTGCACCGCCCCCAGAGAGAAGCAGAGGGAAGCCCCGGGCGACCCCCAGCAACCAAAATGCAGAAATCCCAAGAGGCTGCAGCGAAGAGCCCACAGGTCCCGCCGGCACGAACGTATCATAATTAATAAAAATATGAATTAAAAAATATATATAATTTTGTGTTTATATGTTGCACTTTGTTGCAGCTGTGGTTGTTTGAAATGGCTTTATAAATAAAGTATAATTATAATTATTATGTTTTATTATAATTTTAAGCCTATTTGCGCAGCTTCCGGCGGTTTCCAGAAATGCCGCCTCCGCCATTTTGCGGTTACCTTCAGTTAGTTCCAGCCTGCTTTGGAGGACTGTGTGTCCGTTAAGAGGTTGCCTCATAAGGATAAATGAGCTGAAAACGCTCGGTGAACTCTGTGGACGTCTCAGGCCCGGAGCAGCAGCCGCCGATCGCTCCGCTGCATCCCACCACGCCGGCCGACACCACCAGCTCATGGGATGAGCTAACGCTAACACGTAGCTAATGGCGGAACTAACTCCCCACCGGTACTTGCACCGGGGACACCGAGCCAACGGGCCGCGGAGAGGCCATCTGCGACCGGGAGCTCGCCTCGATGTCCGCTTGGCAGCCTAAGATGTCAGGGGACACTGAGCTAACATAGAAGCTAAAATGCTAAAACTCGGAGAAACAGCGCCGACAGCCTTTTTGGATGGGCTAACATGCTAACGAGTGCAGCTAATAGCACCTCACTGCTGGGCGCAGCTTGTTTTGGATGGACGGACACCGCAGAGAAATGGCTTTCAGTAAGTCATTACGGTAACTCTTTTTCTGGCTCCAAATGTATGGAGTTAACATGCTAACAGTCCTTCCTGTAAACAGTTTGGACCGCGTGGAGCAGCACGAAGGTGCGGAGCTGGACGTGCAAGAGCTAACATGCTAAAAGACGGAGACAGGCTTGAGCAGCTCAAAGTAAGAAATTTATATTTTTTATTTATCAAAATGTACTGTACTGTATATGTTTTTGATGTACTACACTGTGTTAGGATAGGCGAAGTGCTTGGTAACTGTACAGTTACATACATATACGTGTAGTCAGTGGCGGCTCGGGTGGACTCCGAATTACGGCAAAATCGGGTTACGAACGGCCCGTAGGTCCGGAACTCGTTCGTAAGTCGCGGACTCCCTGTATGTATGTATAAATAATGAATGGTCCAAAGAGGCATGCTATGTTCACAAAACTACACAAAATGTAAAACTACATGTATAAAAAGCATGAAGACAGCCCTCATAAAAATAAAAATGCATAGATGCTAAATAGGTTTAAGACACAACGAAAAGACAACGCATTCTTATAAATGAAAAATAAAACAAACTTATTAAATGAAAAAATAAATGCACAAAAAGACACAACATGACAAGAAATAGACAGAACTGGAACATGTCAATTAAAAAACAAACATAGATCTGAAAAAGAGACAAAACAAAACTTCAGAAGCTAAAAACAGATGCTAATCAGATTCCTAACATCTCTGAAGAAGTAAGGTTGATTCTCGTGATGGAAGCCTAAAGGGGCACATTGTCCCATAACCAGTCCATGACAGGATGGACAATGAGAACATTCCTCCTGTAAACCTCAGCTTCAGCACTCCACTGTACGTCCTCATGTATCGATTAAATCTATTAAATGTAACTTTATCACATTAAAACACGCTGGCAAAACAAACTGCACTGATGTCATTCTGCAGCTTTTTAGCTGACTGTGCCAGAAAACCAAATGAAAGCGTCCACAATGAAGTACGGTATATGTATAAATAATGTGTAAATACATGAATCAGTTAGGAAATAAACAAGGATATTTTATTACAATTTCTAATTTAGGTTATGAAATGCCACTTGCAAACAAAGGATGATGTTTGGTCATTTTCTCACCTGTCTTCTAAGACACCAGATTTAAATTTAATGTAATGATATAAATATGATCAACGTTAGTTAAAAAAATATATAATTTGGGCAGCACGGTGGCACAACTGGTAGAGCTGCTGCCTCTCAGCGAGAAGGTTGCCGGTTCAAATCCCGGTCCGGGGCCTTTCTGGGTGGAGTTTGCATGTTCTCCCCGTGCATGCGTGGGTTTCCTCCGGGTACTCCGGTTTCCTCCCACAGACCAAAAAACATGCTTGTTAGGCTGATTGGTGACTCTAAATTGACCCTAGGTGTGAGTGTGAGAGTGGATGGTTGTTTGGTGTGAGTGAGACAGGTCCCTCTTGTAAATGAGTCCCCGTGACTCAACGAGGCTAGCCTGTATAAATAAAGGTTGAATGAATGAATGAATAATGTTATTGGGGTAGTATGTACTGATATAAACTGTTGTTGGAATATTCATTCAACCTTTATTTATACAGGTTAGTCTCATTGAGTTTGAGGACTCATTCACAAGAGAGACAGTAGTGTTATAAAACAATAAAATCAAGGTGCCATATAAAACAAGGTAAAATATTAAAAACAAAAACATGTTTGCTTTGATTTTTCTATTTACTTTATCAAATGTTTAAAATCCCTTAAATAAATTATGGTGGACAGCTTCAGATCTTGTTGTAAGGTGTTCCAGGTTCCAGGAGCAGAGTAGAAAAAGTCCCTTTTTGCCGAGTTCATTCTGCACTGAGGGGACGTTGCAGGTAATGAAGGCCTGAGAGCGCACGCTGTAGCTGCACTGACGGTGTGACAAGTGAGGAGATATAAGAAGATAGCAGACCAAGGAGTGATTTATAGATGAAGATGAACCAGTGTGAGAGCCTACGTGTAGATAATGATGACCAACTGAGCAAGGAGTACAGGGTGCTGTGATGGGTACTGTGCGTACCATGGTAGACAGCATCCAACATCTGCAAGGATCTGGCTAGGCCATTCATGTAAATAATGTCAACATAATCAATGGCCTCCCTTCGCCTATGTGTGGGGGGACGGGCTCTGACTGTTGTTTGTGCCTATGCGCCAAACGGCAGTGCAGATTACCCACCCTTTTTGGAGTCCTTGGAGGGGGTATTGGAAAGTGCACCTCCTGGGGACTCCCTTGTTCTACTGGGGGACTTCAATGCTCACGTGGGCAATGACAGTGAGACCTGGAGGGGTGTGGTTGGGAGGAACGGCCCCCCTGATCTGAACCCGAGCAGTGTTCTGTTATTGGACTTCTGTGCTCGTCATAGATTGTCCATAACGAACACCATGTAAGACGGAGCTTTAACTCCCACCTCCGGGAGTGCTTTGAACACGTTCCGAGGGAGGCGGGGGACATTGAGTCCGAGTGGGCCATGTTCCGCGCCTCTATTGTCGAGGCAGCTTATCAGAGTTGTGGCCGCAAGGTTGTTGGTGCCTGTCGTGGTGGCAACCCTCGAACCCGGTGGTGGACACCGGCGGTGAGGGATGCTGTCATGCTGAAGAAGGAGTCCTATTGGGCCTTTTTGGCCTGTGGGACCCCGGAAGCAGCAGATAGGTACCGACAGTCCAAGCGGCATGCGGCTCGGGTGGTTGCTGAGGCAAAAACTCGGGCGTGGGAGGAGTTCGGAGAGGCCATGGAGAATGACTTCCGTACGGCTTCGAGGCGATTCTGGTCCACCATCCGGCGTCTCAGGGGGGGAAAGCGGTACGCGACCAACACCATTTATGGTGGGGATGGCGTGCTGTTGACCTCAACTCGGGATGTTGTGAGTCGGTGGGCGGAGTACTTCGAAGACCTCCTCAATCCTACTGGCACGTCTTCCACTGAGGAAGCGGAGCCTGGGGACTTTGGGTCGGGCTCTCCAATCTCTGGTGCTGAGGTCACCGAGGTGGTTAAAAAGCTCCGCGGTGGCAGGGCTCCGGGGGTGGATGAGATTCGCCCTGAGTTCCTTAGGGCTCTGGATGTTGTAGGGTTGTGTTGGCTTACGCGACTCTGCAATATCGCGTGGACATCGGGGGCAGTTCCCTTGGATTGGCAGACTGGGGTGGTGGTTCCCCTATTCAAAAAGGGGGACCGTAGGGTGTGTTCCAACTATAGGGGGATCACACTCTTAAGCCTCCCTGGTAAGGTCTATTCAGGGGTTCTGGAGAGGAGGGTCCGTCGGATAGTCGAACCTCGGATTCAGGAGGAGCAGTGTGGTTTTCGTCCTGGTCGTGGAACACTAGACCAGCTCTACACCCTCAACAGGGTCCTGGAGGGTGCGTGGGAGTTTGCCCAACCAGTTTACATGTGCTTTGTGGACTTGGAAAAGGCATTCGACCGCGTCCCTCGGGGGGTTCTGTGGGGGGTACTCCGGGAGTATGGGGTACCAGGCCCATTGATATGGGCTGTTAGGTCCCTGTACGACCGGTGTCAGAGCTTGGTCCGCATTGCCGGCAGTAAGTCAGGCTCGTTTCCGGTGAGAGTTGGACTCCGCCAAGGTTGCCCTTTGTCACCGATTCTGTTCATAACTTTTATGGACAGAATTTCTAGGCGCAGCCAAGGTGTTGAGAGGATCCGTTTTGGTGGCCTTAGAATCGCTTCTCTGTTTTTTGCAGATGATGTGGTCCTATTGGCTTCATCAGATCGTGATCTACAGCTTTCGCTGGAGCGGTTTGCAGCTGAATGTGATGCGGCCGGGATGAGGATCAGTTCCTCCAAATCCGAGGCCATGGTCTTGAGCCGGAAAAGGGTAGCATGCCCTCTCCGGGTCGGGGAGGAGGTCCTGCCCCAAGTGGAGGAGTTTAAGTATCTCGGGGTCTTGTTCACGAATGAGGGAAAACTGGAGCGTGAGATCGATAGGCGGATAGGTGCAGCATCCGCAGTGAAGCGGGCGCTGTACCGGTCTGTCGTGGTGAAGAGAGAGCTGAGTCGAAAGGCAAAGCTCTCAATTTACCGATCGATCTACGTTCCCACCCTCATCTATGGTCATGAGCTTTGGGTTGTGACCGAAAGAACGAGATCTCGGATACAAGCGGCTGAAATGAGTTTTCTCCGCAGGGTGTCTGGACTCTCCCTTACGCCAAAAATACACTACACGCGTTCCAGCTCCGCCCCGCTCCGGTCCGACCTCCGCAGCAAATACGCACCCATTATAATCAATGAGATAAAGTACACTGGCTCCGCACGGCGGCGGTGAGCTGCGGAGAGCGGACGGCAGTCCGTCAAAATTAGAAATTTTTCTATTTCTGCCGGATGACGGAGCTGTGCCGGAGTCAACTTTTGAAGATTACGTCGCACCAACAGGAAAAGGAACGAGCACAACTTCCGTATTTACAAAATAAAATCACCACGGGCGGACTAATCCTAGCTCTATACGGATTTATTTGTACAAAAATGCTGTCAAACTATCATTTATGACTATTCTATGACTAAACTATTATATTTATGACTATGACTACACCTAATAACGCAATACAAGAAATAAATAAATAAAAAAGTATTTTATTCTGAAATGTAAACATCACTTCCTGTTGCTCAAACCATGTCCTGTCGCTTATTTACGAGAGAAGATCAAGGCAGCCTTTACTGTTGTTCTCCTTCTTCCACCGAATGAATTGTTTTGTTCTGACTTCATTATTTATCACTTGATTTATCGCGCAATCTCGCAATTCCCGCGCATGCGTCTTGGAGCGGCGCATCCATGCGGACCTGAGCTGAGCGGAGGCAGTGGACTTTGGACTCGCTCAGCTGCGACCTGCGGAGCGGAGCGGACACGGACCGCGTGTAGTGTATTTTTGGGGTTAGAGATAGGGTGAGAAGCTCAGTCATCCGGGAGGGACTCGGAGTAGAGCCGCTGCTTCTCCACATCGAGAGGAGCCAGTTGAGGTGGCTCGGGCATCTGGTTAGGATGCCTCCTGGACGCCTCCCTGGTGAGGTGTTCCGGGCATGTCCCACCGGGAGGAGACCCAGAGGAAGACCCAGGACGCGCTGGAGGGACTATGTTTCTCGGCTGGCCTGGGAACGCCTTGGGATTCCCCCAGAGGAGCTGCTTCAAGTGGCTGGGGAGAGGGAAGTCTGGGCCTCCCTACTGCAACCTGACCCCGGATAAGCGGACGAAAATGGATGGATGGATGGATGGATAATCGATGGCTGGTAGGAAAGTTGCAGCTACAAGGTGTTTTCTGGCATTCAGAGTTAAGCAAGATCCATTTCTGAAAAATAAACTCCATTTTAATTTATTTTATTTTCTATATTTTTAACTTCTTTATGACTCTTTCAACATGTGGCTTAAAAGAGAGATGTGCATCAATTAAAATTCCCAAGTATTTGTAAGAATCTACAAACTCAACAGAAGCACCACGCATAAATGAGATAGGAGGACGGACTGTTGGCCCCATCTTTCTGCTTGAAAACAACATCCCCTTGGTTTTATCAGCATTTAGCACCATGTTGAGACGTAATAAGTCTGACTGAATGATGTCAAATGCAGACTGTAGAAGCTGTAAAACCTTGGCAACCGTGTTAGCTTGGCAATAAACAACTGTGTCGTCAGCATAGAGATGCAAGGAGTTATCAGGAATGTTTTGACCTACATTATTTAAATAAACAGTAAAGAGTCCTAAAACTGAGCCTTGTGGCACACCATCAGTGATTGTTAGGTAGCTAGATGAAGTACCGTTATGTTGAACACATTGCCTCCCACCTGAGAGATAGTTTGAAAACCAACCAACAGCGTGATCTGAGAGGCCAATATCTGAGAGCTTGTGACATAAGATTGTCCACAGTATCAAAGGCTTTGGACAGGTCTAAGTGCAGCACAGTAATTGGCATGCAATAATAATAATAAGCCTTAGCATCCAAAGCTTCAACAACATCATTAAACACCTTTAGCGAAGCAATCATTGTGCTATTGTTTCCTGAAGCCAGCTTGGAGAGAAGATAAAATGTAATTAAAATAATGAAATAAAATGAAATAATAAATAAATAAGAGGCGATGACCGTGATATTGTTTTGTTTTTTATTTACAAATATTGCAACTGGTTCAGGTTGGAGTCTGAAAAGTGTGGTGTTAATGATGTTGATGTTTATTTTTGTTCTTTTTTTTAGACAAGGGGCAGACGTGATAAGATTTTCTTCTTCTCTCTGCTCTCTTTCAC
>JBBPBX010021316.1:0-13705 GCA_038048925.1 Garcialebias charrua
ATTCAATTCAGTTCAGTTTATTTATACTGTATAGCTCCAAGTCACAACAGAAGTTGTCTCAGGGCACTGAACAGAAACAATCAAATATAAAAATAATAAGTTAACAGAAACTTTAATATAAAAATAATGGTAACACTATTTATCTGAGGAGACTACTTTGAGTTTAACTCCATGTTATAAAAAAGCTACAGTAGTTAGCCAGAGTTATTTCAGGATGAAATAATTTGAACTTCTGTTTGAATTTAATGCTATGAACTTTTTCCTTTTTGTTACATTTACTATGAATTTCTCACAGGGCAGATTAGAGCCAACATGGAGGACTCACCAACATATATTATTATTCTAAAAAAGCTAAGTCTGGTCCTCTGGACATTCAAAAAACAAAAAAACAAAACAAAGCAAAAAATTGTAGAAACGTTTCGTCTTTCGTCCGAAAGACTTCCTCAGTCTGAGGTGCTGGGTTCAGCTCAGTCTTATAAATAGCACCCTCTCACAGTGTTACACAACCAGTTGGCTGATGACAGCCTGAAACCAGCTGCTCACATGATCAAGGAGGACCATCAGCCTAACAATGGATCGTTAGCACCCTGATGGTTGTTTGCTATTCACAGAGGGCTGAGTGATACCAGCAATCACAGCATTGTAGGAGGGGGACAGTTGAACTCGGAGGCCTCCACCCCTGTTTAATGATGGGCGGTTTCTTTTCACAAAGATGGCCTCCTTTACTCCTCTCTCAAACCATCGTTCCCAGTGGCTTTTAAACCTCAAAATACATTACGGCAAAAACTGGTTCATCCCAAAGATCCAGTCCCCCGGCACAAACAGAGTAACATTGGCCCTCATGCACGAAACAGTTCGTATTCTTATCCTAAATGTCTCCTACTTTTGTTCGTACGAAGTGTTCGTACGAACATGCCACGTCAGATCCAACAAACTCTTCTATCCACAGGAAAAGCGTGTAAACGGGCTGCTTAAAGTTGATGAATCTCACCTGTTCTAAACAGCTGCGCGTGCACGCGTGAGCTTATTTACATAATTCCCACCCCTCAAAACGCCATATAAGGCTACGTTTCCTGCCTCAGAGGCAGAACGTGTACGTTCATAAAATGACAGCGAAAAGTAAAAAAGAAGAACTCTACCGGTGCGGAGGATGAAGTTCTGTGGTCTCTGAGGACAAGAAAAGAAAATCTGTCCTTATTAGCAGCGTCACTCATGGAAGTAAATGACCAGCTAAAACCAAAGAAAGTTTGTTTATAATAAATGTGGATCTCGAAACATGCATGCGTACTGGTGGCTTACTGGTTAAAGCATTGCACTGTTAGCTGTTCCTAACCTTTTTTCTACACCTCGTGGGATCGAGTCCCACAAGGTATGATTCTTTTTTTTTCCTTCTTACTTTAGATTATTTATTCATTCCAAATTAAAAAGGCTTTATGCTTTATTTCTTGTTGTATTGTAAATAGTTTTCTTGTGTTTTTTAAATCTGGAATGAATTAAAAAAAAAAAAAAACGTTGTCCTCCCACGGGAGGCGATCCCATGACCTTCGGAACTGCGACGCAGTGCTCTACTGACTGAGCCACATCAGAGCTATGACAGCAGCTGGAGGAAGTCTGTGTAAAGTCTGGCTTACCGAAGTCTGCGATACCGCGGCAAATTAAACTTAAATTAATTCATGGTTTAAGTTGATTTCAGTTTGAGATCTTCATATTAATATTGTAGTGTTAGAAAACGGCATTGATAACAAATTGATTTTCATTTAAATACTTTAATCCGTTAGTCATTATTACATTTAAAATTATAATTCGACTTCAAACAGAACCTATTGTCAAAAACAATTGTGGTGCGTTACTTTTTTAAACTCTAAACATTTCCTAAATAACGAAATATGAAGTTATTTGTGGAGTAATGCTGTCTGGATGACAGCAGACGGACCGCTCGTAAAATATACGACAGGTCCGGACCACACGTAGATTTTGTTCGTATCTGAAAAAAATCGTAGGATACGTGAACATTGTTGAATGCCACATATGCTCCTAAATCACTCGTAAGCACAGTTTAAGCACAAATCTGTGCGTACGAACGGTTTGTGCATGAGGCCCATTGTGTATGCTGTTCAGTGTCAGGAGGGCTGTGATCAGTCTTATATCGGGGAAACTAAACAGCCACTGGCCAAAAGGATGGCCCAGCACAGAAGATCAACATCATCAGGTCAGGACTCTGCAGTCTACACTCATCTCCAGGCCAGCGGTCACTCTTTCAGGGATGAAGATGTTCACATCCTTGATAGAGAGGAACGATGGTTTGAGAGAGGAGTAAAGGAGGCCATCTTTGTGAAAAGAAACCGCCCATCATTAAACAGGGGTGGAGGCCTCCGAGTTCAACTGTCCCCCTCCTACAATGCTGTGATTGCTGGTATCACTCAGCCCTCTGTGAATAGCAAACAACCATCAGGGTGCTAACGATCCATTGTTAGGCTGATGGTCCTCCTTGATCATGTGAGCAGCTGGTTTCAGGCTGTCATCAGCCAACTGGTTGTGTAACACTGTGAGAGGGTGCTATTTATAAGACTGAGCTGAACCCAGCACCTCAGACTGAGGAAGTCTTTCGGACGAAAGACGAAACGTTTCTACAATTTTTTGCTTTGTTTTGTTTTTTTGTTTTTTGAATGTCCAGAGGACCAGACTTAGCTTTTTTAGATTTTTCTACCTGGATTATTGAGCATGCATCAGGGTATATTATTATTATTATACATATAACATTGTCCAGTGTCTGATGCTGCAGTCATGTTACTGAACTCCCACTGATGGGCTAACCTGGTTCCACCACCAGCAGCAGGATCCTCAGACAGAACAGCTGGTGGGATGTCCTGGTATCTGCAGCCCTCTCTCCATTTGTTTCTTCATGGACATACATGGAGTTGTGAAATTATGTTGTGCCTCTTCCTCAGCAAAACGCTCCTCCAGTGGAGACTTTCTGGACAGACTGCAGGAAGTTCCTAAACAAACAACAGGTTTATCAGTATTATCAGTAAAAAGAGATTATTAAATCATTTTTAAGACTGAGAATGTGTACAATTATTAGCTCTGTTGTTATTGCCTAACTAACCTATTCAATAATTCTTCAAACTGTGACATTCACTCATAATGGAATGAAAGAGAACATAAACAGAAATTATATAATACTGAAAACTAGAGACATTAAGACATTTTAAAAGACACAGAGAACTTTAAATGGATTAAGAATGTTAATAAGTGTTGGATTTGAGTGCAATGTAAGTGCAACCCATGGTTGAATTCACATCTGAAAAGGGATGCAACCTTTTCACAACATATGTCAGTTACACTGACGTTTTTACCTTGGACAGTCACTGGTGAACACTGTGAAGCCATTTCAGGTCGTTTGTCTAAGAAGAAAAAATACGAGCTAACGTTAGCATCGTGTTTGTATTTGAGCTGACTTACCGCTTTAAGCGGAGTATAACTTGTTAGCTGCCTTAATGTTGGTATGAGATGTAGTTTATAGTTTATTTATTTACCTGATGGAGCCGAAGAGGTAGCGATTAGCGAAAAGTTCGGCGGAGCGTTTTGCAGACGGACCACTCTGTACTTCCGGTCGGATACGAAGCGAAAATAATCCGGTGGAGCGCGTCAAAGACGGGACACTATTTTACTTCTCCACCCTCCTTTGCATGATAGAAAATTATTGCAAGTGCTGCACTGACCTGACTGGTCATTTTATTAATTAGTACGCTTTCGATCGCAGATGCACACTTCCGGTGGATTCTTCTTCGTTGGTTTTCGGCAGCGGCTACTTCCGGTCGGCTAACTAGCATCGAACATAGGAATCGCAAATTAATATTTCGAACGATTCCGGGAAAACCGGACAGTTAGTCCCGGTTCCGAACGATTCTCGATTCTCGATGCCCAACCCTAATCAGCGCGCGCGCACACACACACACATACACACACACAGGTTTGTTAATGTGGTTTAGCGGTACGTAGTCTGGCCTGCTATGACACATAAACCAACACACTCACACACACACTGCAACATGCTACATCGCTGTTCATTCAAGACTCCCATCTGAAAACTATGCCATTATCTGGGCCAGGAGGGTTAGAGAATCTTCGCAACGCTCACGTTAGCTGGCTAGACTCTGTGACATTTTTAGCCATTGTGCTGACATGAAATAAGGAAAAACAACCGTAACCTCTTTTATACTGAAGTGGGTGGAGCGGTTTGTGACGTCACAAACCGCAGGAAGTGAAAACGAAATGTTTCTATCAAAGATAAATAAATATACTTAGAGTAAATAAACCACTGGGTGCATTTTTTTGGCCCTAGGACTGTTTTTTTATGAAGTACATACCCAAAGTTGAGTAAAAAAACATTAAAAAGTGAATTTTGAATATGTGGTCCCCTTTAAACAAAATCTGGAGTGCAAAAACTAAAATCAGCTATGGCTACATTTTAAAATCTAAGTTAATCCATCTTTGTTCCTGTGAAACCTGTGCAACAAAATCCTCATAAACCACGTGTCTTTATTGTCTCGATTTGGATGGAGAAAAATCTATTTTCATTCTGTTCACTTGAACATTTGCGTTGCTGCGTGTTAATCCTAACGATACGAACATGGACTCATCTTTCTCTATGGGCAGTTTAAAATGATGGACACTTCCTTTTCTCACGCCAAGACACCTACAGAGCCTAAAAAAAGCATCTCCCGACCCAAAATGCACTGTTGTACAGCACAGTTTGTCTGTATCTCATGTTCACTCACATTAACTTCTTCCTCTTCACGCAGACACAGGATGAATTAGAAGTGATTGGGTGGACATTTTAAACTCCGGGGTGTCTCGTACCCTAGAGCTCTGCAATCTGCTTCCCCAGTAAGATGATGACTCTTTCTCCTCTTTTATATTTTCTTGCTCGTTCATACAAACACACACAGGCTCCCTCCCGCCTATCTACCGTCCTAACTTTCTCTCTTGTGCCGTGCTCCCTTTCCCCTCATTCCCCAGCCCTATTGTTGGGCCTTCGTTGCGTATAGAAATTGTATTTAAAAGCCTTAAATCCTTGTCAGAATTCCTCCCTGTGCGGAAAAGATTATTGTGAGCTACTATTATTCTGGAATGGCTTTAGTGGGAAGTCTCCCTCCTCACCAACCGTTCAGTGTGTATTCTGATTATTACCTTCACAAAAGCTCAGAGAAAGGAAGCATTTTCAGGTCACAGAAGACCTGTAAATCATCGCGCGAAGGACTCGAAATAATTAGGCATAAAACGAGCAGTTCGTTTTCAAGACGAGTAATTTTTAGAAGCTGTCCAGAGAGTACGCCACCTCTAGTACAATGAACAGGCACCAGTGACCCCTGCAACCCGGAAAGGAAGAAGCGGGTAAATCAATCAAACTTCATTTCAGACACAAAAAAGGTCCATAAAAATACACAAAAAATCCATAAAAAACAATTAAAATAAAGTAATAAAAGACAAATAATTCACTGAGTCACAAATAAATGATGGCGCCAATGATTCCACAATCTTGAGCAAAATCTCACTGCACTAAAAGTAGGATTTACTAGATTTGCAATTATATTATTGCATGACACAGACAATCTACACATGCATTTATACATAAGATTCCTGAGCACAGCAGCACATGTGGGAACAGCATTATGTACAAACATATGGCTAGCACTGCTCCATCTAGGCACTTTGAGGAGCAGCCTCATGCCATCATTGTATGCCACATAAAGTTTATGCAGGCTACTTTTTTTGTATCTTCGCCACAGATGAGCAGTGTATAGCGAGGTACAAAAAGCTTTAAAAAGAGCTATTTTCACAGAGGATGAACACATACCAAACTTTCTGATCAGAGTATTAGCTTGTGCATATATCATACGATACTGCCTACAGATGTCACGATCATCAAAAGATAATGGATGGATGAAAGTTCAGGCTCAATAATCCAGGTACCAAATCCAATAATTCTCAGTAGTGTCATCTGGACAGTTTCTTTTTTTTTTTTTTGATAGAAATGTTTCACCCTCCATCCGGAGGTCTTCATCAGTCAGAGGAGTTCCAGCAAACCGTTTCCCCACCAAGCAGTAAACAACTTAAAGGTCCACTGACATCATCTTACAAATCTGCATGAAATCATAGAAGATATGTATATAATAATAATAATAATAATAATAATAATAATAATAATAATAATAATAATAATAATAATAATAATAATAATGTCTTTTTCTGTCATCTGTGTATGTTTCCCATACACAGACGAAATTCGTCTCTGCATTTAACCCAACCACCACCAGGTGGTGCAGTGAGCAGCCAGAAAGCGCTCGGGGAGCTGGAGAATTAGGTGTGCACTCATAGACACCCATTCAACTATGTTCTTTTTTGCAAACAAAATGATAAAATAATGAAAATTCCTTTCAAACTGAGTCTGAAATGAAAAACAGCTTTTGTCTCTGAAAAATCCGACTACAAGCGAATGCAACATTTGTGACGTGGGAAAGAGAACGTCTTTAGAACGCCCAATGTAAATATTCATGGCGAACAAGAAATAAAACAACAAAATTATCAATCTAAGTTAAGATTTGTGTTACGACCCTAGGGGGTCATGTAACATGAAGGGACACGAGACCAGAAATGAGTGTTTAATTTTAATTTTATTTTGTGCTCTCCTGCTGTGGCAACCTGGCTGCGCCGCCTCCAGCAGTCCTGAAAAAAAAAAAGAGGAGAGTCCAAAACCCTCAGCTTCCCTGTGTACCTCTCAAAGTACTAAAATTAAAGTGGCCAGGACGAATCCAGCTTCAGGACGGTTACTAAACAAAAAAAAATAACTCCAAGTCAGGCGGGACGCTCACGCCTCCATCTTCAGCACCCAGGTTGGGCGCACCCCGCTCACAACAACGACAGCAACAGGTCTCAGCTCCAGCTTCTCACGACGACGGCAGGTCTTCTTCTTCTTTCACAACAACAACGACATCAGGTTTTCAGGTCCAGCCTCTCACGACATGACAGCAGGTCACAGCTTCTCTTACAGCAACGGCAGCTTCACCTTCTTCTCATCATGACAACAACAACGACATATTCGGCTTCATCATACGGACTTCATCAAACGGACTTCTTCAAATGGACTTCTTCATCATCGGCTTCATTCAACTCCTTTCGACCATGGCTCTCAGCTGCTCCTGCTGCATGGACCTCTGCAGCTGCTGCTGCTTCTTCATCTGCTGCTGGACCTCCTTCTGCTGTTTGGAGCTCTGCTCAGCTTCTGCAGCTTCTTTATCTGCTGTTGCTGCTGCTTGGACCTCAGCCCCTCATACTGCACGGAGCTCTGCTCTTCTGCTGCATCTCTCTCACTATGCCGGGTTCCCACCAATTTTCGCGCTTCAAAAAAGCTCCTGACGCGCTGGGTTGGCTGCTTGTCAACAGATGTCTGTTCACATCGAACGCATCTGAAGACGCGCAGTGGGAGCAGCGTCTGGCTCCTTTTCCGGTGGGGTTTGTTTTGTGTTTTTGTACACCAGGCAGATAAAGATCAGCTGTACGTGAGCCTCGTTACTACTTGAGTGGGTTTTCTATGAGCCGAACTGCAGCTCCGGAAGTCTTTGTTGAGATTAAAACTTTTTTTAATGTTTGGGTTGATCGTACGCTCGAGCGGACAGCAGCAACTGTAAAAATGCCAAGTTTCTTACCGGAGGCTAGTTGGGTAAGTTTGAAAAGTCCAAAAAAAGTCCTGTTGTTGTTGCGTCATCACATAGCAGATGCTCTCCCGATTGGTTGCTGCGACGCGGCGAGCAGCAGAAGCAGGTCAAATCGAGCTTCGACAGTCGTTGCTCGGGCGCGACGCGGGCGCAGAAAACAGCTGTTGCTCACTGCCGCGCTGCTTGAACTGCTGTAGACGTGCCGCGTCACGCCGCGCCGCGCCACGCCGCGCTGCGCTGCGCCAAGATGCTCGGGCACATAGACTTTCAATGTAAAGTGGCTGCTTCGGCTGCGCGAAAAGCGTTCGGGGGGAACCCAGCATCACTCTCTTTCATCTGCTTCAGCTGCAGCTACTTTGACCTAAATAGAGGAGCCATCACTCCACCTACAGCCTGCTTTAATGAGCAACAGCTGCAGCCAATCAGCCTCCCAAAACACCACTGAACACCACAAAACACCTCTAAACAGCTCATCCCTCTGGCCTGAATGAAAATACATCCCCATGAGGATGTAACTATTTGAGCTATGCCTATTTGTCTTTAGTTTTGGAAGCAGGAAGTTAGATGAGCAGAAACAGCAGGTTTTAATTTAGGTCTGCACGGGATGTATTTGACTCTTACCTGTTCAGGAAGCAGGGAGCTCAGTCCGAGGGGAGGCAGCTTTATTTATTCCATTTTTGACGAAGGTCTTACATCTTTTGGGAAAGTGAAAAGGCTCACTTGTTCACTGATGATATTAGAACACCCAAATGCAACATAACCGGCATTTTTCAAGTTATACAAAAAAAAGGCGATCTGGCTGAGAATGAATATGCGTTAATGGCAGACGCAGACTGAAGGTCCTGCTTCCTATGTCACAAATGTTGCATTCGCTTGTAGTCGGATTTTTCAGAGAGAAAAGCTGTTTTTAATTTCAGACTCAGTTTGGAAGGAATTTTCATTATTTTATCATTTTGTTTGCAAAAACGAACATAGTTGAATGATACAAGATATATATCTTCTATCATTTCATATACATTTGTAAGATGATGTCAGTGGACCTTTAAGTGGTTGGTCCAACAGTTTTGTTACTCGCAGACAGTAAAACAAATACACACTGACTTGGGCCAACCGTTACCACTCGTTTAGCCCTTCAGCCTCGGGCGATGAAAAGAAAAGCATCTCTTTCCTCTTTTTAATTTGATCTCGGTGAAAGCCAGTTGTCCACAGCTTCAGGTTAAGGTGCCTCGCATAAACATCATGAGTGGGGTGGAGATGAGCCCATCTGGCCCCAACAGCTGGGACCACAGCTGGAGGGACAGCCAGTGACAGCTGACTCACCACAGTGCTCAGATGCAGAGATGGATGGATGGATGGCTGCAGGGTGGAGGGGTGGGGGGTGTAAGATGAGTTAACATAGGAGAGAAATGGGAAAAGCTGTCCAACCTACCTGCAGGTTTCTAGTTCAATTTGATGAAAGTGAAGCATAATAAAGACACCTTTTTGAGTTTAACTTTATTGAACGTAGCATGATAAAAGAATAAACAAAGTTATATAAAAAGAAATTTAGAACAAAAGTAATCAGAAAAAAACAACAGTAGTAAAGTATATTTACACGTTCAAAGGAATGGGTAGAAGTATAAACTTATTGTTACACCCACCCCTCTTACATATATGGCTTCATCTAATAATTGAATATTCATGGTAACTTGGTTATAATTTTTTTTTTTGTATTTTATATATCCATATTTATAACTGGCACAATGCATTCATATTTGCATGCCATTATGATCAAAAACATTTTAACATGTTAAAATTATTTGTAGATCAATAAACCATAATGCTGTAATAACTGATAAATTAATTAATTGTTAACATTGATAATAGCAGTAATAACAGTCATTATTTTTGCCATGTTGATGTGCAGTGATGATCATCTTCTTAAATGACGTTTTAAACTGTTTAATGTTGCTTGATTTCCATTCCAAAGCTTCACCCCACATACTGATTTACAGAAGCTTTTTTTTTTTTGTGATTCTGAATTTTAAAGTTTTTAATTCTCCTTATTCCCTTGAATTATAAAGTCCTTCCTGTTTTGAGAAAAGCTTTTGAACATTTCCTGGTAAGAAATCATTGGCCCTCATGCACAAACCGTTCGTACGCACAGATTTGTGCGTATACTGTGCGTGCGAGTGATTTGGGATCATTTGTGGCATCCAACAATGTTTTCGTATAGGATTTTTTTCAGATACGAACAGAATCTACGTGTGGTCCAGACCTGTCGTATATTTTAGGAGCGTCAGTCTGCTGTCATCCAGACTGCCTTTTCTCCACTAATAACTTTATATTTCGTTATTTAGAAAATATTTCGAGTTTAAACAATTAAATGCAACCACACATATTGGTTTAATTAAAGCGGCTTCAACCCCCCCCACGTCCACCACCTTGCGCGACCCGCGCGCGGCCCCCGCCCCACTCATGTCGACCACCCGGTGTGCCACGCAACGCGCCCCCACTCATGTCGACCACCCGGTGTGCCACGCAACGCGCCCCCACTCATGTCGACCACCCGGTGTGCCACGCAACGCGCCCCCACTCATGTCGACCACCCGGTGTGCCACGCAACGCGCCCCCACTCATGTCGACCACCCGGTGTGCCACGCAACGCGCCCCCACTCATGTCGACCACCCGGTGTGCCACGCAACGCGCCCCCACTCATGTCGACCACCCGGTGTGCCACGCAACGCGCCCCCACTCATGTCGACCACCCGGTGTGCCACGCAACGCGCCCCCACTCATGTCGACCACCCGGTGTGCCACGCAACGCGCCCCCACTCATGTCGACCACCCGGTGTGCCACGCAACGCGCCACGCGCCTCTGTCGGCACACACACACACACACACACACACACACACACACACAGCGCTGCTGCAGAGACCCAGGGGAGAAGAAAGGCGAAACAGTTGCTTCATGTCATTTTTAATATAAACTGCCTGTTGACTGTGGGCGCTCACTGATGTCATCTGTATTCTGTGCGGGTCTGCGCTCAGATCCGGGGCTGACACTATGATCAAAGGCGAGTCAATTTTAATTCGCCAAACGCGTTTGTGTGTTTTCTGACGCATAAAAGCCGGAATGAATGGACACTTCCTGCTCGCGGTGGCAGGAAACTATATCCTTATATGGTGTTTTGAGGGGTGGGAATTATGTAAATAACCTCTCGCGTGCACGAGCACGTGAATAGAACAGGTGGGATTCATCATTATTTACACAGCTCATATACACACATTTCCTGACTATAGAAGACTTTGTTGGATCTGACGTGGCATGTTCGTACGAACGCTTCGTACGAACAAAAGTAGGAGGAAGTTAGGATAAGAATACGAACATTTTTGTGCATGAGGGGTTTTTTGCTTTAAACAATATAACAGCTGTTTGTAATTCCACTATGTCAACACATTTTAGCAGCTTAGACTTTATGAATAGTGCATTTGTATGATCCAAATAATCAACCTTATTGATTACTCTTTTGCACAGTAACTCAAATGAGGTGGGACTATGGAACAGTAAAGAAAGTGGAGAACCGTTTCCTCCAGGACATGTTTGGCTTTATTTAAAGTAAATAGACTTTTGGACAGTTTATTTTGTATATATCTAATATGAGGTTTTCATGTTATTTTATCATCAATAATGACCTAAAGAAATCTATAATAATTTACTCGTTCAATGTTTACACCATATACTGTATCTTTACTTTGATTTCTTTATGGAAACTACTATTCCCAAATAGCATTATTTTTGTTTTGGTCAGATTTAAGGACAACTTATTCTCGTCAAACCATAATTTCAGTTTGTTCATAGTTTTAGTTACATCATCAAGCAACTGCTCTATATCACAATAGCATATTTTATTTATTTATACCTTTCCATTGAGATCATCAATCTCTTTTACAAGGATAACCTGGACAAAATGCAAATACAGCAACACAGTCTTAAAAACGGTAAAAATAGAATTAAATTACAACAAAACATCCATTAGTAAAACATAAAATGCAATGCATAGGTCGTAATGAATAATTTAGGCTCCAACACAGAACCCTGAGGAACCCCACACCTTAACAGAAAACATGTAATTTATTGCATGATATGTCTGTTTTAGACTGAGATAATCTTATATACAGCAAATATGAAGGAGTTCATTAATTTATATTTGTATATGGACAAGTGCCAAGAAATAAATACTGTATATTAAAATATTTATAGCCTAATGCCAGTCCCTAGGTTAGGAGCCAAAGTCATTTTTATCAAACCTTGAAAATAGCTTTTTGCAATCTAAAATTATATCACAATCAAACATTCACTGTTCTATTTTAACCATTCATATATAAAAGATAAGCTCAGTCAGGATGGGTGCACTGACTTTGATTTTGTACATTGCATGCTTTCAGGTCTTTACTTACATGTTTCCATAGCAATACACTGAGGTTTCTTTAATTCCACAAAACACACAGAGAAAAAAAATCTAATTTTGTCTTGCGTGTTCCTTTTAGATTTGTTAGAATTAGCATTTTGTTGAGTTCGTAGGCAGAGTTTTGTTTCTCTCTTTAAGCTAGTCTTTTGCTAAACTTAGTTTGAACAACTCAATTTATTCTGTAGTAAATTTCAGCTAATTCATTCAGCGCTCATCAGTCATAATGGTTTTGCAGTGAATGTTGTTTCTCTAGTTAGTTGATATTAGATTTGTATAACAAATAAGATCAAATGGGATTGATGTCTTGTTAACTTTTCTCTAATATTTAATCTCATTTTAGTATTATTATCATTAAAGAGCACAAAAAATGGCTAGAATGCAGAATTACCAGGTAAAAAAAAACAAAATGAGGATGACCCTGCTGGAGGGTTCTGTAGACAGATGTTGATTACTCTGTTATAGAGGACCTTATTGGAGCATCAATCCTCCCCAGACCCGAGGGTTTGGATTTATTTTATTTTATTTATTTAGCAAAGATTGAGTTTATTCAGCTGAAGAGACATGGCTGCAGCGCCTTAAGAGCCAAGCCACAACCACTGTGTTTAAAAGTTCAACATCCTGATGTACTGACAGATCTCACAACTTTTAACTACAAGGACAGTTTGAAGGTCACTTGGTGTCGTTCAACCTGAGATTGTAAATACAGTCTAAAGAGAAATGTCTTTGTTTTTAGAAAGGAAAAGAATGTGTGTTTCTTTATCAACATTTTTTTTCTGACAGTGTGTGTGTGAGATGATTCTAACTGTATCAGTTTTACAGATTCTGAGCTCAGATTTGGTCTGTTAGTCCCAGACTCTGACCCCAACTTTCTCTGAGCAATAACTGGTTTTAGCTTTTAAAAACAATATTTTTTCTGCTAGTGAAATATCTCATTAACCATTAAATATACTTTAAGTAAAAATCCAGCATGCTTTAATTTGATCATTTCATCATTTGATCAATAATTTGATTAATTTGAATACAGTAGTCACTCGCTACTTCGTGGTTCGTTTATCGTGGACTTGCTCCATCGCTGTTTTTCAAAATAAGACTGGACATGACACACAATTGGCTGATTGATGGAAAAGCTGCAAGCTCAGTATATACTTTTGATTTAAAATAAATTATGTTAAATCATTTAGCACCTGCTGCCCCTTTGTGCAGCACAAACTTCAGGAGAAACTTCCTCCTGCAGCTCCTCCTCTCTCCTCCGTCGATCTCCGTTCTGCAGCGGAGAAGTGGATGTGGGCGTGGCCGAGAGCTGCGTTCATGACATTCTGTGCCCTTTTCGATTGTTTAGAGTTTAGAAACATTGTTTAGAATATTGCAAGGGTGTGGGAAGGGTTTAAAATGCCTTAATGTATAGATTATTCTCTCTTCTTCTTTCGGCTGCTCCCTTTTTCAGGGGTCGCCACAGCGAACTAAGTCGCATGAAGACTTGGCAATTGTTTTTACGCCAGATGTCCTTCCTGACACAACCACAGACCACTGAGCTA